>WAAE01021892.1:0-114684 GCA_013400495.1 Nicator chloris
CTCATCGTTACATGTCAAACAAACAACTACTCTATTTTCAACAGATGAGAAATCATACTCACAGAGCATAAATACTTGTATGACTCCCATTTATTTATCTATTCTGGGGTTTGGGTTCTGCCTTTGTTTTCTTTTAGTATCAGATTTAATCCAGTCCCAGCACTCTTATAATGTTTAAAGGCATTTGCATTGACTGATAATACATGGCGAGCCTGCTTTACTCATCAGAAAAATGAGGCTTAATCTGTGTGAGAACGGAGTAATAGTACCAGTCAGGTTAACAACTTGGGCTTTTGGAGACCAAAAACGCAGGCAGCTTTGTCAGCCCCACATGAAAAAGCACTCACCTACCTCTCTAGCCTGCTGCCTGGACAATTTTGCTGACACACTGAAGTTTGCATACATACTGCCATATAAAAAGCTAAAAAGTAATAAAGCCATGTAAATACCTGGTTAGAGTAATCCTCTAGCTTCTGAACCAAACTGTCCCATCTCTGAGTTAGTTCTTCTTGATCCTGATCAATTTTACTGGATGCTTTGCCATTCCCAAGGATTTGGGCCACATCCTGACCTAGTTCATTCAGCTGGTCCAGTGTTTGTCGTTTCATACCCATGTCTTCTTTCAAAATCTGTAGTTAAAAGAAAAGATTAAAATATGACATCAAGTATTCTACTATCCCCTAAGCTTTAATTCCATTGCTAAGAGGCAAAGGGGGTTGAAAGGGTGGTGACAGGGTGAAAGATGTACTACCTGAGCCAGAAGAACAGTTGTTTTGTGTTAAAAAAGCACTAACAGACTATTTTTAAAGAGCACATCCTTGAAACATCTCCTAGAGGATCCAGCAGTATCTCTTCAGTAACAGTTACAAATGATTAGTTTAGGTACAAGCTGCTCCAATGAAATAAAGAACCACCCACACCACAAACCTAAACTTGGGAAAGCACAGGTGACTGGTGGCCTGCAATAACATCCAAAAACATCCATCCCTCTCAGAAATTTGGGATAGCTGTTTCAGAGTTTGGCACACCAACACGGAATCACCATGGAGTAAGTAGTACATATTTTTTAAATTCAAGTGCAAGAATCTGGCAAGGACAGAATGTTGGCCTGGCTTCTAATCTAACATGCATTCACAGCTCCTACTAGGGTCAAACTAGCAATTTGCCACTCATCTAATCTACAAGGTTTGATGGGATAGAGCAGGATATCAATACTCACTGCTAGTTTTCGAACATTCACACTCAGGTCGGTTTGATCTTTAAAGTTGCTCGTCTGGACCTTACTCAAAGCCTCTTCTTTCTCAGTTAACCAAGCTTTCAATAAGCACTGCAGATCATAAGAAAAACAGTACAAGAAAATACCAAGATTGTCAAACAGCTATTGACAATTGCTTCTTTAGAATCTTTGCATTCAAAGCACAGTCCTGCAGTCTTTATATGTCTGCTGGAATTTCAGTTGACTTTAACAAAAATAGTAGACATAAGAGGACAAAAATATCAGATTAGGGAAGCAATACTTCCAGCGAAACAATTTCAACAAAATCATTTCTCAATATATGAGAGTACACCTCCCCCAAAGTTATTTAATAGCAAACAGATATCCACCATAAAGCTAACGTAGGCTTTATAAATCATATCAGAATATATCAAAATGGCATGTATGTGTTCTTTTGTTTTCCACCCTTCTTCCTCTGTGACTCAAACACAGCTGTTTCAAACATTTTCTCACAGAAGTGACACCACTGGTAATTCATATTTCTTTTAGTCCAGGCAGTTGATCAAAGACTCAGATAATTAGTCTGACTAGGTGACTAATTAGTCACCTTCCTGTTTATGGTACCTACTTTCAATTGCAAAATAACTTCAGCAAATCCTATTTCATTAGCTACTGCAAACTGGAATAGTCTGCTCTGAACAGCTCTAACTGAGGGACCTTTAACTTTTTCCATTCTTTTTTCTCCAAGACCTGTCCTAGGTCTCACTCCCCTTCAGCCACACAGCACTCCTGTAGAAACACCAGCAATAACTGGCATAAGTACCAGGAAGGATTGTATGTATTCTGTATTATGTTCCCACATAATGCTGCTGCTGGACAGCAATCTCCATGGCCTAGAATGCCCATGCCATCAATCTCAGTTGCCCAGACACTGGTGCACTGCTGTTCCTATCTGTTTAAGAATCAATCACACAGCAAGACAGATCTTTTTGTTCTTTGCACAACACACTTTACAACAGTCATAGGTTCCCCATCCTAGCTGTATATTTTTGGCATTGTCCCAGAACTTACTACAGCAACTTTGGGCCACAGGGCTAAGGCAGTTTACATTCCCAATGTAAACCAATATGCAAAATCTACAGACAGAAAATATGATGGTGGTTGAAATGCCATAAGGCTGTGAAAAAAAAATTATAACACCACACACTGTCTGGAAAAATCATGCTGGCATCCCAGCCAACATATTTTCTGCATAAGAGGAGCTCAAAAACCCTTCATGCATTCAGTTAATTTCTGCTAAATCAGCAGTCAAAGATAACTCTCCCTAGAAAACAGAAACATAATTACCACAGTGCTAAGAAGTCTCTGGCACTGATTGAGGAATTTGTTTCCTGAGTGGTAAGGATTCTGTTGACTTGAAAATGTGGTGTACAAAAGCTTTCTAGGCAGCCACAAAAAGGCTGACGCATCACTGTTGCTCATCTCTCCATGTGGTTGGGCAAAATAGAAAATGTTTGTGACAAAGTGCTTTAGTTACTTTTGAGTTGTCAAAGCGTTTGTATTCAATTTTTAAGTTGTTTCAGACTGTATATTCTTCTAAGTCACTTGATCATTCCTGCGGATTTTTAATTCAAACTTGTTAGCAATAAATGCATTGTTTAGGTGAACAATGAGTACAAAAAGGCTCATCTAAACCAAACTTCTATTTCCTCCTTCTTTGCTATCTGACATTCTACATTAAGCATACTGATTGCTTCCCTTTTACAGAGCAACATAGCTACACACAAATTAAAAAAAGCTGAGTTCATATGTTAAACTCCAACAGAATATGGCACTTTCAAAAATCTTGTAATAGTCAATGAGTGGTCCCCAAACAAATGTAAGGGTAGAATAGGACAGAAACACATTGACATGACAACAGAGTCACCAAAACTAAGAGCACTTGAAGTCCATACCTCAAACATACACAGTAAGGATTTTCAGGGAATCCTTATTTCTCAAATCTGGTTTACCATGCCCAAGAGTTGCCAGAAAACATTAGCACACAATTTGCTGGATACACACACAGGTGACAAAGCATTCTTTTAAAGAAACATATATAAAAAGATACTTGGCATGGAATAAACCAGAATCTTAACCTTAGGTCCGTATTAACAACAAGGTCACATGAGCTACAAATTCAGCGCATCAATAACTACAAACAGATATGGAAGGGGTAAGCCAGAAACAAACGTGCAGCCCCAAAGAACGCAGACAAAACATCCTTGTAAAAGAAACCAGGCTGCAGCTGATACCAGTAGCTATACCAGCACTGTTCCACTTCTTTCAAATGTCTAAACAAGCTGAGTACTGCTTTGTTCAAACAGTGATAAATATCATCGTTTAAGAAAAAAAACAATTTCTGTAAAACCTTCAAAGAAAAGAACATAAAATATTTTAAGCTGAGAAATTAAACAAGCTCTAGTTAGTTCTAGGCGTACAAACAGCACATGTAGTTGTGTTACCATATTTTTCATGCCATCAGTTACTCATGTTTGAACAGAATTTTATATGTAAAATACATTATATCAAAGCAAGAAAACACTTTAGTATTGCACAACTGTGTACATGTGTTCATGCTGGAAGCACATATACGTTAATCAGGAATATTTCTGTAGTTACCAGATACGAAAATGACAATGAATTACCTAAATATCACAGATATTGCCACTTGTTGACCATTTTACAAGATACCTTTAAAATTATTTTGTAAGGGGCTATAAACTTCTATTCTTAAACGTTGGGGAAATAATTGTCCTGCACTTCAGAGCTACTCCTGTCCTCAAAAACACTGGGAATCCAAACAATAAGAAATTCTAGGCTTTCTAGGTTTCTTTTCCATGAGTGGCTCTATCCTAGTCAGAACTTTGACTGTTTGGGCTTTTTCGGTTTGGTTTTTTCCCCCTCCACAAATCAACCAGTCACTTTGAGAAACTGGACAGCTACTCACCTGTTCTTCCAGCAGCTCCTGCCATAAAAGCTGAATTTCTTGCAGCTTGACCCGCCGATCCTCAGTCCAACGACAAACTGCTGTCCACCGCTCACCAAGCCTCTACAACAGCACAAAACACTCAGGAACGATCAAGAACCTCTCACAAAAATTCCAAAACCAGATATTCACAAGTGTGATTTCCACTTCACATTAACTTCTTTCTACACTATATCTACTTCCCTGTCCATTACTGATATTGCTGTATTGCACAGAGCTGGAGACTAACACTTTCAAAAACATTCACATATGGCCTTAACTCTGGTTTTGCTCAAGTCTTTGAACTATTTGACTTAAAAAGGAATGAAGAAAGTAGCATGAATTCTGTTTGAAAAAATTCTGTCTTATGTACTCACTGTACTTCAGGTTTCAGTCCTAAGTGACAGGAAAACACTTCATAGGATATTCCCTAGATTAATTGTGTTCATGTCTTCAAGTATTTCTCCTATTAGATTTTAACTTTCTAAGGAAAATAAATTACATGAAAGAACAGCTGTATTATGCACCTTGTCATTTAATGAAACTGCTGAAACACTACCATTACCTATGTCATTGGGAATGCAAACAGCTTGAGAGTCACCAAAGCACTTTTGCAGCTTTTAGCTTGAGGTGATTTTAAAAAGTCTTTAAGTTATTATTGCTCCTAAAGAAAATGTTATTTTAAATTACTTTCTAAGATAAATTGTCTTTAAACACAAAAACGTTGATTAACAATCACATGCAAATGTTTCAAGCGCCTAATACTACAGTTTAAAAAAGAGGGCTCTAAGATTTTACCTGCAATTGTTCCTCCAGAATAGCTGTTGCACTTTCCCCACTGCTTTCATCAACAATGACCACCATGTGTGTTAGGGAGTTGACCTTCACCTGTTCTGCCTCTAGGTCACTCTGTAGGCTCTACAAGAACAAATCAGAGGTTACCAACTTCAAACACATTTTCTAATCTGCTATTTTGGCCACAGTGACTATCACAGCTGCTGTGGCAAAGCAACTTTTGTATTTCAGATTCAACAGCTAACCACTGAGAATCACTGCACAGTTTAAAAACTGTAAGCAAAAGGCTGCTAGAAATGAACCCAAAAACCATTCTGTTAAAATGCTGTAAAAGATGGAGTTCTTTAAGTTGGATGCCCCATACTTGACTACGAGAACCACATGACAATTGCACTGACTTTCCATATGGCTGATGTTATACGTGGGAGACCTTAAGTGTTTCTACACAGGGCTGCTATTGTTGATAAGCAAGCAGCATAGGGCATGCCAAACAGAAATCATTAAGAACACTCATTTTGCATGAGTTGACAAGATAATTCCAGAAGTATCAACAGTGCAATAACTGACGATGATGCTCCTAAGATAATAGTTGAAAAGTGCAGAAAATGTGCAGTTCTGATTAGTTTAAAACAATCTGTAGATTTCAACATTCATACAACTTCTAAAAGAACAGATTCAATGCTTAAAGCCTACTACAAAATATCTCTGCAAGATCAACACACCTTTACAGTACTGTAAATGTCACTTTTTATCCCAGCATATCCTAAGCTACTCTATGAAACACATGCCTCATACTCCCCAGACTTTGAAAACAAAGGAAAGAATGCAAATGTGGGACAGGAAGCTACACAGACTAAAAATACTCCAGTGTTCTTGTTCTATGAGGTATGTCCCATGCTGGGGAAAAGGTCAAACCTCAGCACTGAGCATGAAAACTAAAACTGCACCACGACGAGTATCAAAAGGACATCTTTCTCCTTCACAGAAACATCGCAGGATAGAAAGGCCGGATTTGCACCCAAAAGCTCAGTTGAGAGAAAAACCACTTCCAAAATATTGCACACATGAGAAAGCAGTGTCTAAGCATTCCCTTCGGATACGATCCCTGTAAAAGCTGGGACTGTAATCGGTGACTTGGAAGACCCTGATCATTTTAACTCCCACATTATGTTAATGTGCAAGTCTCAGGCAGGCTTTAGCAATGCCTGCCAGTCATTAAGGGCAAGTCTGTCCACAATACATTTCATATTGTTCCTCACACCAACAGTTTACCAGGAGAGGCCTTATTCTCCGCACAAAGTCAGGGTAACAATTTTCCCTAAAAGTTTCATTTCCTGCATGAAGCGAATATAATAGTTCCTGCTAGTCAGCAGTGCTCAAGTGTTAAGTTAAGGCTTCTAATTCCTTTCTACACCATCATCATCCTTTTCCAAACATCAAATGGGGCCACAGATGACTTCTGACACAATCAAGTTTCTCAGTCAAGGAATCCACCAACGTACACATCTTCCAAATACTTCTCCTATGCATATTACATAACAGGCAAAACGTATACCTTATGTTCCTCCAGCTGTTTTTGAAGTGACTCCAAATCTTCCCCTAGGAGCTGAGATTCCATCTTCTGAATGCGCTCCTCTGTGACTGTCAGCCAGTCAGACAGCTGCTGCAACTGCTGCTTCTGCAGCTCCATCAGCATGTCATGCAGGCTGCAGGGGGAAGCACAGAGTTACTTCAGACACAGCTTTCCTGAGGAAAGGAACTAAATTCTAGCCCATATAGGAAAGAAGCAAGGCCATACATAAAACTGTTGCCTGTCATCAAATAAAATTTTCACTATTAAGCTAAGGAACACAGTTAAGTATCCTTGTTTCTTTCTCAAAAGATGTTCATGAACTATGCAATTTATATCAGGGATTGTTTCTTCCAATGGGGGTTTGCTGCTAACAAAGCCACTGCTGAAATTCACAACAAAACACAGTTTCTCCCTTGATGTGCAGCTCTTGGTAAGCCATATGTAGCAAAAAATTCTTCTGAAAGCTCTTTAGTTATGTAAACATCCATAGATATCCACTGTAAGCTTCACTGAGAAACTTACACGTGTTTCTAATGTTGTTTCAGTAGTTTATGCAACCACTGCCTTTAATTATCATATATTTAGTCTGGCACATCTACATAACAATTCACAAAATACTTTACATAATGACCAAAAAAAAACCCCCAATCAGTTACACTCATTCCTTTTCTTTCACCTTCAAAAATATGAAGGTGGATTTTGTGTCAAAAACTGAAATGTTAATTCTAAAAAAAAGTCTTACAAACGGATGCAAACCAAATTCTCCAAAACACAGCAAGCACCAGAGGTCAGTCCTGAACCTCTAGAAGAGGTTGTGTGCCATGAACTCACCGGGACTGCCTGTCCATGCTCTCCACCCTGAGCTCCTCCCAGCGGGAGTTCAGCAGCAGCATTTGCTCCTGGATCTCAAACTCTTCCTCAGGTGACAGATTTCCCTGGGCCACCAGTTGGTTTCCAGCCTGCAGAACATTGCCCACACTGCTCTGGTGAGCAGTGAGTTCCATCATAAAACCCTGGAAATGGCACAAGCAGACACATAACTGTCAGGTCCTATCAGAGTTTATGACTTGGTAAATATCCTAAAAAATTAACACGTTTTAAACAGTGCTGTAGAAAGAGCAGTCACCATCAAATATATGAGGATGGCAGACCTGTTCCTTTCCTTGACACAAGATTTTCCATGGGCTACAAAAATTCTGGATCCAGTAAAACAGAGAAGAAACAGCTGACCACCTCAATGAAAGATGTGTTTGGGAGAAGAGAGCCTTCAAACAAGCACACCAAGAATATGAAACAGGAATTTACCTATGGCAAACAGAACACAAAACATCTGAAATGTATTGTAGGAAAGCAACTAGAACACTATGAGTTACCAACATATATTTACTGTAAATCCAGAACACCTCTTCCTTTGCTTCATGGCTTTAAAACTGTAGCACAAGGAAAAAATGCCTCCTATTGATCAGCAAACTCTATATTCTATTTTATACAGTAAGCCAACACAGGAGAAAAGTAAAACATCTAACATGACACTTCTAGCAACATTAGGACATTTGTTCAGATTTAGAACAAAATCAAAATCTGGAAGAATAATTTGGAAGCATCAACACACGTTTCTGAAACAAACTATCCTAATCATCACAGGAAGACCACTGAATAAATTGACGTGATTATCAATTTCAGCATTACCCATATTTAACAGCAAGTGGCATAAGGCTGACCAAGCTCTTTAGTAACTGGCAGCAGGGACATACGACTCAGTCTGGATCAGACTGCCTTTGTATTGTGCACACCAGCAAACCAGCCACCAAAGACTGATTTAAAAAATTATATTAAGGTTTCAAAGCATGCTTCACTCTAGGTTCTTCTAAAAAGAAGAATTTTGCCTTGAATAAAGATTAGGAAATAGAAGATCTGCAGCTTATTTAGACACACAAAAAAAAAGGAGCCAAACCACAACAAAAGAATTTATAAGAGAAGCTTACTTCATGGGTGGAAAATTGTTCTTTGACTTCCTCAACATCACCAGAGATTTCCTCCTGTTCCCGAAATGCATCCTCAGCTGACAGCAACCATGTAAGAACTTCTTCCAGAGCAACTTGGTAGCTATCCAAGTCCATATCCACCTCTGTCACTGTGCTGGGAGTCTCTGCTCTAGAACTGTCCTGGTCTTCTTCAAGTGCTACAGTCTAGGCAGCCAAGAGGAAAGAGATGTCTTAGAAGTGCACAGAAGATGCCCTCCCAAATGTGTTAGAAATAGAACAACTAAGATCTCTTTCAATCTTTCATAAAATGTTAAAAATAATTGTTGGATACATTTCAATGAGAAAGGCTAAAGTCACTATATTAAAATGCAAGTTCATTAGTGAAGAACCTGGATAGAAAATACAACTTTAATCTTGCTCTGTCAACAGTGAATCTCAAAATCAACCAAATTCTCATCACTACCACTAACTACCACAAGTTCCATGGCAAATTCAGTTAAAGATTCTGGACCACCCTCTTCAGCTGATGAAGACACATGAAACAAAGAAGCAAAAAAAAAAAAGGCAGCACAACACAAATGGAACTTTATACCTCAATACACAAGATTTTGTACATGTTTCAGAAAAGAAAAAAGAAAACAAGTCTGAAGTTATGACAAAGAAGTTGCTATGATTTTTTCGTATTTTCCCAGTTGTGTTGCCCAGGACAGAAGGCATGTTCCAGAGATAACTGACAAACATGAAGATCAGCTAAAATTACAACTCAAGAAAAGAAAGGCTGGCTTTGATGACAAACACACCTGCTGCACGCTAAATTCTCCATCCTCACATTCCTGCTTGTATCTCCTTGGAAGGGTTTCCACCTCTCGAATGTCTTCCATTGTAACTTGCTTAGGAAGGACCTCAAACAAAGAAGTTAAATACATAATAATGGACTTTTTGTCTGGAAGCTGCACAGCAACATCTGCATCAAAAAGATAAAACATGGGGGAAAATAAATGAAGACAATTTTTTAAATCATTACATAGAACACAGGTAACAATTCACATATTCAACTGTTGAACAGTCTTTCATAAGCTTTTAACCTAGAGAGCAGGTTTGACATATATTAAAAGTAGCATGAAGGAGGGGAAACTATTTAAAAAATAAATTTTCTACATTTGGAAGTAAATTCACATTAAAAGTCTTGATCTTTTTGAAGTAAGAATCCAGACTTGAAGTTGCTAAGGAATAAAATTTGTTTGGGGAAAATTGCTCTGAAGCATCTCCCAAGCAGAAATGTAGTTCAAGGACAGTATCCTACATAAACAAACATTTCCACTTAGGCTCTACCACCCTTTCCATTGTTAGGTAATTTTCTCATTTTCCACATTGGAAAGAGCTTCACTGAGGTTCACTCCTCTTGGGTTGTGAACACTACCCATTCAGTTAATACTACTTTTTTCATAAGAAGGTGGTGCTTGAAGTTTGAGGGCTTGTCTTATAAAATGAATCTTTGGAGGCTCACGTCAAAGCAGAGCAACAGGTCAGTATTTTAAAAAGGAGCTGTAAAGGTTTCCTGGTAACCATTCTAGGCACCTACTGCTACTCAGTGTGTACGTAAAGAACAATAAATTACGAGCTCTTAAACCACCTCATTCTACAGAATGAGCTCCTGCACCTGAAAAGCATGCACTCTTGGAGCACAACTCCTACCTAAAAGGAAAGAAAGTCAGCCTACCAACTTCACCTTTCTGAATGGAAAGTCAGCCCAAACCTTACTATTCAAAACACCAAAGCCTACACACCTGCACCCATACCCTTACCCTAAAAAATGGCATTTGTTTAAATCCAAATTTCAAGGCTTGAACTTAAATAGCACTGCACAAAGCTGACAGAATTGTTATTCATACTTAGTATCAATAGAAAAAATTTATTTTAAGAGAGTTCAAAAAAAGCTTCTTGTTGAGTAAAATAACTGTATCCCACCTTCAGGATCCAACAGTTTCTCTATTCCTAAGTGGTTCTTGGCTATGTTGAAAGCATTTTCCAGTCTCTCAACTGCAGACATCTTTGTAACTTTATCCCAGCTGAACAGCTCAGGTCTAAAAGTGAAAGCAAAACAAGGATAAAAGCAAACTTTATCCATTAGAAAATTCCATACCATGCAGAATATCAAGCTATGCATATGATAGTAGCCACCCAAACAATATATTCATATACATATATACCAAATACCAACGTAAGTGCATATACACAAATGCAAAAAAAAAAAAAAAAAGCATAATTCTCACTTACTAGTAAGAATCTGACAATCACAAATTAATTGACTGCATGCCCACAGCAACATCCACCTTCCATTCTGTGTCCTAAACAAAGTCATTGACTGCAACAGGAGATCAAATACCACTGGCAAGAACGCAACAGCTTTGTTTAAAATTTATCCCAGAACCAGTTTTCCTCAACTATTTCTTTTACAGCATTACTGTTACTACACATTTTCTGCATTAGGCACTGGTGGGTAATCAAGAGTCCCTCTGTTCCTGGAAAACCTCATTCCAAACTTGTGCTGTGGCTCAGTGACCACCCCAGGCCATCACAGCCAGGAGAAACAGCGGTCTCTATCCTATTTGATCACTCTTCCCCACGGTCTTTTTCCCCCAGTAACAAAAAACAGCCTACAAGAAAACGCCCCATCACAAGTGCTTGCGAGTCCCAGTGCAAATCAGGCCAGGAAGCTGATCAATTTGCAGTGTCAGCATCTTCATCCAAGATCAGTGTTAACCCAATCTCCAGTCCAGCTGTGCACCGAAAACACTCTGGTGAGTCTCAAGGGGAAAGAGCAGAGCACACAACAGGAAGCAGAGGGAGCAAACAGGGCCCATTCCTAGCAGGACCTACATCTCTGGGGCATGATCAGCCAAGGGCTGCAGCAGCACAGCTGCAGAGCCATTAAAACACCTTCCATTCTCTTGCAACAGTGGCTTCTCATCAACACTGCTATTGATTCTGTACTTCATAGAACTTGGGGAGGAAGACAGGGGCTTGCCTTTAATCCTTTTAATATTTGATTCAGTTGTAAATTGCCTTAAGAGTACCCTTTATCATCTGTCCAGTCATTGTGTTTGTGAAACAGGAAGTCCCTAAGCCATTAGAGTCTAAGAAGCAAAAAGCCAGAATAAAGCAGGGTGAGCAGGAACACAGACATACAGAGAAGCTCTATGGAATACTGTACATCCATCAAAAGCAACAAGAATAACCACAGATTCATGTAAGAATAGACATGGACAGTAGGCACTGACTTTGAAAACAAAGGTTTTAATAAATCACAACTAGGTACTTAACTAAGAGTGAGAAAATCAAACCGAAAAGCAGAATTCAGTTCCAAGAGGAACTAAGCTAATATTAGTAAATGAAAGAAACCAGTACAGTAAAATGCTAATAAAATTATATGAGGTAATAGTTACTTACATGCTGCAGGTGTTACAAAGTTATTAGATATTGCAGGCAAGAGGTAGTAGAACTAACAATTATTGATAGATACATAAAGAGGAAAAAGATTAAATCTCTTAATGGAAGCCATGAAGGTTCTGGTCTCCTCTTTATTTTAAGTGTCTAAAATGTTAACTAAAATAAAAAAGCAGTACTGAAAAAATGCCCCTTAGTAGGGAAGCACTACCAGTGCTACCAGAAGCACTGCATCTGGGTAAGTTAAATAGCTTTGTTGCCCTGTCGTTTCTCCAACCTGCCCCAATCTCCTTGTTCTTTGCAAATGCTTTTAAAGTCTCTCCTTCAAAGCTGGAAAGAGAAACTCAGCTCAAGATTTCTTAAAAGTATGGGGAAAATGGTGCTTCTCTGACTAAAAGACTTGTGCTCAGGGACAAAAAAGCTGAGTTCTGACATGCCAGCAGCTGTCAGGCTCCAAGGAATAGGGAATAAAAGGCTCAGACCCAGATTTTAGGAACTCATAGGAAAGCACAGTTATTCAGTCAAAGCTTTCAGCTGGGGCTTTTGCTACTTAACAGTGCTCTGAAAAGGGCAGGGCTCAGAGTCTTCGGATTCTGCAAAGCCTAAGCACATAGCCATAACAAAAAGGACAACGAACAGCCTAAAACTAATTTTTCTGCTTCTCTCAGGTCACCTAGGTTGCATTTGTGTCTAAAGCTGGCACACTCTCCATCACAAAGCTTCCCACATTCATCAGCAGGGCAAGGCCACTATAGGCAGTTGTGCTGGTAGGAAAATCACAACTGCTCCCACTATCCAGGGGAGGGACTTAGTAATACGTGTGATAAATTCCAGCAGGACATTTGGCAGTATTGCTATGTCCTTGCATAGCAGTCCTTCCAAACTTGCAGAAGCCCTCAATGTGATGCTAGCCCTCCTTACACACCCATGCAGGCTGAACACAAGCCAGCTCTGGTCCACAAGACACAGAGGTATTGTCAGAGCAGACTTGTCCCGAAGCCAGCGAGCCTGTGACAGAGCCTATTGCAGTTACCACAGGCCAAATGGGCTCTTTAGAGCAGGCTCAATGTGAATGTGTCTTCTGCAAACACTTTGCATCTGCTGGGTGTAAACATCAGTGTGTGTAAAGCATTTGCAGTGTCAAATACCTGGTGACCAGGCGCTCTGGTTAAATTCTAGAAATTATTATACCATTTCCACATGAAAATGGTTATTTATGGGTAAGAACAGTCAGACCCTGCAAAGCAATGAACTGACTTCATTTAAGAGACACTGGATTAGAATGGATTGCCCAGTAGATCTCAAAGAAGAGATTTTAAAAAGGAAGTAAAAAAAGGAATGCAATGTTAATAGAATCTGTAATGATGATTTATTTAAACGTCTGAAAAGTTCTGCAAAAATCAGAAAGAACACAAAAGATCTGTGTAAAGAAACTTTAATGCTATTCCTTATAAAGTAAAATGAACAAACTAAAAGGATACTCTACAGATACCTGAAGTGTTCTATTACCCTTTTATATTCTGCCCCACAGTTCTCCTGAAAGAACTGCATACATTGCCTTTCAAGCAAGTATTATTAAAAAACACCAGAAAAGCTGCAGAGTCTCTCACTCCTTCATTTTGAAGCTTCTGTATCTTCTTATTGAAATTATATGGCAATCTTCAAGGGAAGAAATGTTTCTATTTGCAGAGGAGGGCAGGTAGAAGAAAGGAAGTACAGGTGAAGGAGATGGTCAGCTCCCCTTCCCCTGCAGAGACCTTTCCAATATATTCACTGTAAAGTGCATACCAAGTGGGATGTAAATCCACTCCAACTAGCAAGTGTTTTTCCATGTGCAGGACCTCAGTGTTACACTCCTGCCTTGGCTCCAGCCTTTGCAAGGCTCTGGCAATGTCCCACCGCTGGTATTGTTAGCACAAAAAAAGACAAACAAACAAAAAGCCTGGACAATGAATCACTGAAATAGGCTAGAAGCTGTCAAATGCTCAAGCACAAAGACACAGAAAAAAAAGCTGTTTACTTCACTAGGTCAAAGGTAAGCCGTTTGCCCCTTACTTGTGTCTGTGAATCACAGCATTAAAGGCGAGTCCATCAGCCCAGCTGGTGGTGAAGTTCAACACGTTGACCTGACTGTAAGGTCTGGTGGACTGCCGAACCCAGCTCAGCAGGATCTTCTCGCTGTTGGTCTGCTGCAAATCTGACATGATGTTCTTCATGACATCCTTCACCTGCAAGACAGCAACACCTACACCTTACAAACATGCACGCCACTTCTCCTCCTTACAAAACCAAATTACTTCACAAATCATGGAAGGGGATTCTCCACGAAAAGCTACGAATCAAACTCCAATTCCTCACATGAATTTTGGGAAGAGCAGTCTTCAGGCCATCTTTGCCCTCTACTGATTACAAGAACCAGTGATGCTTGGTGTAAAAACACATTACATTTATATTATGATCCTCCCACTCTCCTTGCTGCTGTCTGCTCTAAGCATAGGGAATAATATTCCATTGCCTCTTGCTGTGGTTCCACCAGTAAACAAACTCCAAAAACACAGCTTGTATATGTTTTCTGCAAGAAGAGGCTATCTGCTCATCCAACAAAAATAGTTTGTTGTTTGGGTACTAGTTATGCACATCTACCAAAGTCCCCCCAAGTTAATTCAATTATCTTCCCAGATATTTGGATAAACCAGGAGCAATTCAATCTATGAGACTAACAAACCTACACAGCAGCTGTAAGATGCAAGACAAACACAGCTACCTAAACAGTAAAACACTACCTGCCTCACGCCCTTGAGGAAGGAAAAGAAATACAATGCTTCAGCCTGAAAAGCCTCTCTGCAATTCACACCAGCAGGAACTAAACTGAGCGGCTGAGCACAACCGGGCACATACGAGAACACGGATCAGGGGAGGCAGCCAATAGCCTTCGAGCAGAAACCAAATACTGGCCTGCTTTTATTTACCAGCCCAAAATAGAAGCAGGATTTTCTGTCACCAAAAGCCTGGGAAGGTTTGTGAAAATGGCAGGAGAACAATGTACATGATTCCTGGAAAGGAAGAGATCTCACAGCAGCCTCTCACCTGCCAGTGCAAGATAATGCTCCACAGCAGCCCCAGCGTCAGCTTGTGATTCCCATCAACGATGTCAGTTCCTCCAATATTCACCAACTCCACCTGGAGAGGTTGAATCACTCTCCATTAAACACTGTTATCACAGCCCCAAGGCACAGCCCCACCCCACATCCCTGGCTGTCCAGCCAAGTACTACCAAGTGCTCTGAAATTAAAAGTAGTTGAAGAGAAAAGCAGAGTTGACACAACTGTTCATCTGAGTTTGTAATGAAAACTGCTTAAGTAAACTTAAAGTTAACTACTTAAACTGCATGGCAAAAGACGGCACCAAAGAAGATATTCCATTGGAAGAGTCTTATTCTCTCCTCTAAATATACAGGTGCATACTAGCAGTCAAAACCGAACAACAGAAAGGCAAGCATGAAGGATCTGATAGGAAAATAAAAGTTCAGCAAGTTTGGTCCTCACTTTTTTTTTCATTTTTTAATTTGATTGACAAATCAAAAAGGTTGACTTTCCTTACTTGGAACTATTCTGCTTAAAGGATGAAGTTCACAGGATCCCTTGATCACCTACACCCTAGGTTTGTCTCATCCTTGCAAAATATATTTAAACACTTTTATAGACTATTTCACAAGTTATGAATATTGCATAGCCCATAAACTCTCAAACAACAGAATATAACTGCTTCTCAGTGGATGCCTTTTTCCTCCATCATACCACACAACACACTCTCAAATGAAGCAAAGCAGTAGGCACAAATCAAGTACATGACCTTAACAACCTTCAGCTAACTAAGACCATCTGTTTACTTCCAGAAACCCAGATGTTGTCAGCTTAATGAAGAAATAATTATTTACTGCAATTAAGTATTGTTTCATTTATTGTTCTAATAAAATCAATTTCAAGCTGAAAAACTCATTATTTATCCTTCAAAAAGTTAATATTTACAGTATCTCAAAGAGCAAAAACAACCCACTGCCAGCTTTGTGTGCTTCCAAGAAATGTGACACTAGTCCACCAACACAGAGGGGAAATCACAATATAATACAGCATGTTGGTATCACTCTTCAATCAGCAGTTTATATAAATATGCCCATGCTTTCTTGTATTTGATGTATTTTATTGCCAAAATGTTCTTATTAAGTTATTTTAGTGACCTGACATTCACAAATAGAAATTCTAAGTATAGAGAGCACATTTATCAGGAATTGTTCGTCAAAAAAGGAAGAAAAACTAAAATCACTTTACTATAGCACTACTGTTTTCCAGGCAGTAAAAACAAATATTAACCATACAGTTATTTTTATTTTTCTTAAAGGAGAATTTGATTTTGTTCTCTTGTTTGTTCTTTTGATCGGTTACCAAAAGTGTAAATTAGAAACACTTTACGTTTGAGACAGAGATGACTGAAGTCAAGAGAAGACCCTCCTGGAAACAGAGATCAGGACAGAGCCAAGAAACCTGCCATCCCCTTACAGATTTCTGCACAAGTTATGCAGCATCACTGGAAATTATTTTTTTGTCCTGCTGTGTTCATCAGCTATGCAACAGCAAAGCTTCAAGGCACCATTTTCTTGGGAGCTGCACATATCTCAACAAACCACAGCTTTGTGGTTAGTGGTTTAACACCATTATTAAGTTTGCATTTTAAGATCTCACAAAATTGCTGGACACTGAAATTCCACATCAGGTAGGAAACTATGAACAGTTTACCCATCCCATTGAGGTCTCATTTTAGGTACGAAAAATCTTTACTCTCTGCATTCTGGACTCATTTAGATACAACAAACTAAATAATCTCTCAAAGTTGTGGAAAAACATGCTCACATTGTTCTGATGCAAGACTTGCAGTACTCGGTTGACATTATTTAAGGCATGTACTCGTGTGGAACCTCGTTCTTTAGGCTGAAAATAAAAAGTTACAATCTGTTCAACATCAGAATTAATGGACATAAACAAAATCAGACAAAATTCTCCAGATTTCAACTTTTTCTTTTAGTAGTAGTAAGAAAAACCAAACAAGATCATCCACAAAAATTTCAAAATGAAAACTGGTCAGAACAATTCAAGACATAGGATGGGCCTTGGATTCAAAATGTGTTTCAGCTCATCTTCAGAAAGTCCACAATGTTTATTCCCAGCATCTACAGAATTATAAACTGGCAATGCAAAAGCAAAGGGAGAGTTCCTGGGGAAAATCTGAGGCTTCTGAACATTTGCCAGAGTAGTTGAAATTTTCTGGCTCCCAAGAGAGAACAAGAAGCAATTTGTTTTTCTGGCACTAAAAGCCTGCTAAATCTTTGCATACTGTGAAGAAGTTACACTTCCTGACTTTCCTGTCTCTTTAATATCAGGGCAAATAAATAAAAAAAAACACCCAACCAAAAACTCCACAACCAGAAAAAAAAATCCACCAAAAAAACCAAACCTTCAACTCTTGACAATACCTGCCACTCCATTTGCTTTTAATCACCATAATTTAATTTTCTGTGGCAGAAAGTGATCATACTGCAAGAGCATGGAGCTGAACTTGGAACACAGTAATCAACTTAGAAACAAAAAAACTCCTGTTTTCAGCATACTTCAAATCACACCACAAATTATTAAAAGTACTAGCAAAACACATCTGCTTTAAAAACAAAGTAAGTTGCAACGTGAGATTTTATACGACCGAAGGTTCCTCATAAGGTCCATAATCAAATTTGAGACTTCTTATAAATAGTGAAATCAAGAATTTAATTCCAAGTAATGGCACTGGTTTCACCATATTCCATGCATCTCTCTGAAGAGCCATTAATGTTAGCAGAGGAAGAGTTTTCAGCCACACACACTTTCCCATACACATTTCAAGCAGTTTTCAGCCTTTTCCTGTCTGTAGATGACAATTTTCAATGGAGATGCAGATTTTTACCTACTAGCTGTTGTCTTTTTACTTTCTTTTTTTTTTTCTTTAAGGGCTCTTTCAGGAGCTTACTAGAAGCCCACAGGGATCCAGCTGAACACAGGTCTACCTGATCATCCAGAAACAGACCTTTAAAATACCTCTATTAAAAACATGCATTATGTGAACACCACCACTGATTTTACATGCTCTGCTAGACAGTATGTAAACCCTCAAGAGAGGGTTACACAGTTGAGCTTCAGCCTCACCCTGTATCTCATGAGTAGAGTTCATGGGAATTTCACTGGAACTGTAGAGAACAAGTACACACTACAGGCAAAATAGGGTTTAAAATAAATTCAAATTAAAAAAATCACATGCCTCAGTTTGTGTTTTGTTTATTCATTGGTTTGGGTTTTTTAAGTAAATGGAAATATGACTCAGATCTTTCTCTTACCAGAGGTTTCCCCGTCAGACCCTCCAAAAGGTCTAAAAGCTTCCTTCCATCTTTGAGATCTGTGAACATGTCTTTCACTGGGGCCTTCCCACTCTGCAGAAAAAACAGAAAGAGTAATAAAAACAGTGTGTAGGCAGAACTTCCCTGAAAATAGATACTTTTTCCTTTGTATCATTTAATTTATTCTTATTTGGCACTAAAAGTAGTAAATGAAAGCTAGGGGCTGCTATAGTGATCAAGAAGGAACTCTTCCCTTTTTAAGTGTTTTTTTCTTTGCTCCCTATCACTGTAGTTCTGTGCATCAGCAGCCTTGTACTAAAGATTCAAATCAGTGCATCCTGGCTCAGATTAGGGTGGATACATTAACACAAAAAGATAGCAAAGAAAGAAAACTTGGCAAGTTTGAGGAGTCATTTGAGAAGGAATGCTTTGGTTTGAATGCATCTAAAGGAAGAAGAAACCGAGGCTTTTCAGAAAGAAGCTATTGGGACAAGTTCTCTCCCATTTAAAAAAACGACAAAAAATTTCTTGGAATTGAGCCCTGTGTAAGAAGATGCCACTGTTCTACAAAGACCAGTAGATCAAAAGGTATAATATTTATTGAAACAAATTAATCACTTTCTCTATGATGGAAAAGAAGCATAATGCAAGTAGCAAACCCAGAGCTACCCTAAACCATAAATTTTGAATTTTTGCTTTCTTTGGGAGTGGAGGGACTCTGTACTAGAATTGTGGCAGATGAGAGTGGAATCATATCAACCTTTTCCATACTTCCTTTTTATCTTATCTCTTCTTGGATCATAAGGAAGTTACTGTTGTGGGACAGTTCTACAGGGCAGGGGGAGAAGACACAGCCAGACAGCAACCAAGTGCATTTGCTTTGTAATATTCAGCTGCTGGCTGCCAAGAAATCAATTAAACTACTGCTTTCAGTGTCCCTTCTTTCAAGGGCCAATTTGAAGAGAAGAAAACTATTTTCTAAGTACCACAAAAAGCTCCAATATTGCCTTTTCCTATCACCTTGACTTTTTAACACTGCTCTTCAGAAAGAAGGCTGTCAAAGACCCACCTTATTTGTCATGAACTAGTTGGCATAGATCTCTCCTGTCTTCACTTATCTCTTCCTGCCCTACAGCTGCTGGGAATCGCAGCATACTGGCTAAAAAATCAGAAAAAGACAACTAAACAGCTCAATGAACCCTGGTTTCTTGCAAATGTCTGGTTTTCCCCAAAATTCAAATGGTGGTTTTTTATGTGTCCCATTTAGTTAGATTTGATACTACTAAAACAAACAACACAAAAAAAAAGTCAGAGTTGAACAGCTGCAAAGAAAAATTTTTGTTTCCTGAACAACAACATAACTAAATGCAACAATTTCTACCAGCTAAAAAGTGGTAAGTAGGATCTTCCCCTCAGAGGATGTACTTTTCACAGATGATTCAGATGCTTCCCAGCTGCATAGCAACTTGCTAAACTTTTAAAACATGCTGGAGCCTACAATGGGACAACTGGCTGGAGAGATGAGGGGAGACCAAAAGCTGTTATCTACCTGGACTTCAGCAAATCTTCTGACACTGTCTCCCATCACATCCACATAGGCAAACTCAGGTGTGTGAACTGGACAGGTGAAAAGTGAGGTGGATTAAGAACTGGTGGAATGGCAAATCCCAGAGGGTCACGATCACTGGCACAGGATCTAGTTGGATGCCTGTCGCCTGTGGTGTCCCCTAAGGTTCAGTACTGTGCCCAGTGTTGTTTAATGTCATCAATGACTTGGATGGAAGGACAGATGCCTCCTCAGCAAGTTCACACGTGACCCAAAGCTGGGAGGTGTGGCCGATACCCCAGAGGGCTGTGCAGCCACTCAGAGGGATCTTGGCAGGCTGGAGAGACGGACAGAGGGGAACTGTGTGGAATTCTATAAAGGCAAGTGCAGGGTCCTGAACCTGGGGAGGAATAATCTCATGCACCAATACAGGCTTGGGCTGATCTCCTGGGAAGCAGCTCTGTGGACAAGGACCTGGGAGTACTGGTGGACAAAGTGCCCATGAGCCAGCAGTGTGCCCATGTGGCTAAGGAGGCCAATGGTATCCTGGGGGCACTGGGATGAACACTGCCAGGAGGTGATCCTGTCTCTCTACTTATCCCTAGTGAGGCCACATCGTCCTAGGTGTGTGTGAGACTCATAAATGCTGCATCCAGTTCTGAGCCCCTCAGTACCAGAGAGGTGTGGAGCTCCTGGAGTAGCTCCAGCAAAGGGTAACAAAGCTGATCAAGGGACTGGAGCATCCCTTACAAGGCAAGTCTCAGGGAGCTGGGCCTGTTCAGCCTCGAGAAGAGACATGATCAGTGTCTGTAGGTAGCTGAAGGGAATGTCCCAAGAGGATGGAGCCAAGCTCTTCTCAGTGGCGCAACAGGACAAGAGGCAACAGGCAGAAACTGACAGAAGTTTCACCTGAAGATAAGGAATACCTTCCCTGTGCAGGCGACCACACAACAGAACAGACTACCTAGAGAGGTTGTGGAATTTCTCTCACTGGAGATATTAAAAAAACATCTGGATGTAATCCTGAGTAACACATTCTAGGGCTCCCTGCTTGAGCAGGGAGGTTGGACTAGATATCTCCAGTGGTCTCTTCCAACCTTAACCATTCTGTAATTTTATGAGCCAGAGAAGAGGGTAACAGAAAATGGAGATGCAGAGAAGCCTCTTCTACAGTTTATGTTGTAATACAGGAGGAGATCAGCCACAGTGCAATCAACCTAGATGCCAGTAAATTTAGTTTACATTTAGTTTGAATCACCACACTGAAGACAGTAAAAACAGGTTGCTAAGGCCACAAGGAAATTGTTCACATGACCAAGCAGCAGGAGCTAACAGAGGTCTCTGGATGCAGTAACATTCAAACACTCACTGTGAAAGCAAAAACCTGAGAAAACAACCAAACAAATTTCATAGTCATTGAAGTGTGGGCCTCTCCAGAGCAGAGGGGGAGAATCACTTCCACTGACCTGCTAGCCACACTTTTTACGAAGCCCAGGATATGGTTGGCTTTCTGAGCTGAAGCACACACTGCTGTCTCATGTCCACTTTTGCATCCACCAGTATCCCCAAGTCCTTCTCCACAGGGCTGCTCCTAATCTATTCTTCTCCCAGTCTGTACAGATATTAGGGAATGCCATGATGCAGGTCCAGGCCAGGACCATGCACCTGGCCCCACCAAACTTCACGACATTCATATGGGCCCACTTCTCCAGCCTGAAGTCTTCCTGGGTGACGTCCACTCCCACCTGCAAATCAACTGCACTTGCTCAGCATGGTCTCATCTGCAAGCTTGCTGAGGGCATACTCAAACCCACTCATGTCATTGGTGATATTGAACCCTACAGATCACATTATGGACCCCCGAGGGACAGCACTTATTTCTGATCTCCATTTGGACATTGAGCAGTTGACTGCAAATCTTTGGATGTAGCTGTCTAGGCAAATCCTCATTTATTTAACAGTCCATTCATCAAACCCCTATCTCTCCAATTTAGTGACAAATGATGTTGTGGGAGACACCATAAAAGGCCCTACAGAAGAAAAGCCTTTATAATTATACAATTAATTATAATTATATATAATTAGAATGGCACACACATATATAACACCAAAACTGAAAATGTTATAGCCATATAGCCTCAATTAATTTGTTGCCTTAGGTCCAGAAGTTAAAAAGGATTTGGAACTACTGAAAAAGTAGAAAGATGCTTCATTTAATACAGTGCAACAAAGGTATTGAGAGGATACAGCCTTGTTTCTTTGCTTCCATCCCCTCACTTCGTATCCATGAAAAGAAGCTGAATGACTTCCTGCTCTCAGTCATTCATTTCAACAGGTCATGGTATGTTCCAGCCCTACGCAATGCACCCTGCTGTGACGGTGGAAATAATTTAGATCTGCTTTCTCAGAAGAGTGACTTTTCCATTTTGCTGGCCAGAGCACCATGTTATGCTGTCAGTTTAAAGAGTCAACAGAAGAGTATTAAATTATTTCTGCAACCTAAGCTACTCATTCCTGGTTTGTTAAAGTATCCGCTATCCTCAAAACAGACAAAGCAATACACAAAGCCTCTGTATTTAGTGAAGTCTGGTAAAAGCTCTCTGATGGAAAGAAGTCAGCTCACAGGATATACATATATACCTACAGCCAAGGTGACCTAAGTTTGCCAAGAAAGAGTTGCACCACCTCCACAGAAGCACACCCACCAGGAAAGCTGGATACCTTCTTCTTCAGCTTCCCACGCCCACCTGAATCACATGCACACACCTGGTGGCAGCTGCCACCCAGGCAGCCTCAGTCGTCCCATCAGGGCACAAAGCCAGCCCTGACAGTCAGCTGATGTCCCAACGGGGAAGAGACTGCACAGCCACTGAATCCTGCTCTGCTCTCACTATCTCCTCCCATTCATGCATTTTCCTTATACCTGAATGCACATTTCCATGCAGGATATGTTATGTGAACCATATGGTCTGCAGTCAGAAACATCACTGCTCTGTCCCCAAGTGCAGCTGGATACTGGACTGCTTTCTTGGGATACAGTCTGATAGCAACCCACTGTGCTTCAGGAATTCTACTTTCTTTATGCAAACAGCACAGCTACAGATCCCAGCTTCTGACAGCCACTTGACTCATGACGTTTATTAAGCATAGAAGGGTGCAGGAAAATAATTTCTTTAAATGGCATCCCCAAGGGATAGTCCCGTGCTTTTATTTCCCGAGACATGACAGTAAAAACGTCTGGGGCAATGCTGACAAAGCAGCTATGCATGCCCTCCTGTTCCAGGAGCCAGCCAGCCCTGAGCCAAGCCAGGCTGCTGCCATCACTCTCTCTTTGTGATAGAGCCCATGCAGAGCCCCATCACCCCAGGAGCAGTGCCCACCACCAAGCCTACTGGGGCAGCTGCTGTGGCAGTGCAAGGGCAGTCTGGGAGCTGCAATACATGGCCTCCAAGGCTGGACCTGTACTTCTAGTCCAGGGGCCAGGAGCACACTTGAGCTCTGGCCCTGAGCCAGGAGTCTGACTCCCATGAGGGCACCTGTTCCATGCAGACTGCACTGGGGTGAAGCAGGCAGCCCTGAGACCAGCCATGTGCTGCTGTAAGAGCCTGGGCTCTGGGGGAAGACAGAAGGTAAGTTACGGGGCTCTGCAGCTTGCTGCCTTCACCATACCTGCCCACATCCACACTGCTCACTCCTAATGCCCAGAAAATAATCTGGCCTTCTGAAAAATAAAGTCTGTTCCCATAGATACACACACAAATAAGTACACAAACTGCAGTATGCAAAAAGCACGTGTATTTCTCTCTCTGTAGAGTCTCGTCTGGCATACAGGATGCTAAGGCAATCTAAATTTCTCTTTTTCAGAACTGACATTTTACTCACTTTCTAAATACTTAAAGACTACACAAGCACAAAGTAGTTCAGCCTGTGCCAGCATCCTGTAAGGCGAAGCAGTCCATCACTGAGCATAATGGATGGAGAAATTTAAGTATTTGTCTTGTAAGAAAGAGTGACAGTGACAAACCATACCGAGCCCTTCACAAGGCCAAATGGCTAGTCACGGTTGTGCTGGTAAGTACTTACAGAGCAGCTTACATTGTACTAAGCACTGTACAAATACAAGGCAGCTAATGGGTCCTTTCTCAAAGACAAAATAGAGTCCAGTTTACACTACAAAGATAGTATAAAGGACAGGCAGGGACACACTTCACACCAGAAGATATGTGCCGGTTCAGGGTGTAAAGCATTCACATCCTCCTCACTGAACACTTTTATCAGTTAACAGAAGGTAGTTTTTCTCAGCTTTGCTTATGTTTGCCACAAGAGCAGAAAAAAAAACTAAAAGAATCTTGGCAGAAATCTCTTTCCCTCAGCCTGTTCAAGAAGGCTTTGCCAGCAGAGCTGTACACACAGTTACTGTAATAGACACAAGGGCTTCATAAAACAGACAAAAGAACATGATTAACAGACTTAAAAAGAGGCAGTGTTGGTTCCCCAGTGCTTTAAATTAGCACTGATATCAGGAAAGGAGTTGATTCACTTAACAGGGCTGGTGTAAGGGAAAGAGGACAAGGAAAAAGGAAAGGGAAAGGAAGGCAGATCAAGAGAAAGGAAAGTAAAATATAAAAGCTAGAGACTGTACATAAGCTGTGGGCTAGGCTTGCTTGTGCTCCCATGAACATTGCATGGTGACAACATTTGTTATGCACCACTAGGCACATACACAAGGATCAGAACCAGATCCAATCCATCACATTACATTTATTCCAACAAACATTTTGGTGCCAGCCTTTGTGTGAACACAAGTAAGGGAGGGAAGACACAAAGAACTTTTGCTAGTTATCCACAGCAGAAACCACTTCCACTGTTGATTTATCTCATGAGGAAGCAGCAGTTTATTAATGATCTCGGAGCTGGAGACCAGATGCTACCATATGTACACAAGACCAGGCACCTCCGGCATCAGTTTTGCACTTTCCAGCAAGACACCAGCACTGTTTGGGAAGGCTATAGCACAGCCAGTGGCCTCCTCACACCAGCAGCCCTCATATGCCCCTTTGGCAGTCTTTCAAGTCCCTCTACCTGGATCAGGTTTAAGAGGGTGACTCGCACTTCCTTGTGTGCATCTAGAATTACTCATAAGGAAGAGTCATCCAGGCCAGCCAACATGACTGTGCAGAAATCATTCCTTCTCTTTGCCAGAAAGCCTTCCCAGGAAATGGAGGAAGATATAAACAAAATCTGGACCAGATTTTTTTAAGTCATCCAATGCTGCTGACAGTCAAAAGCCCCAGCCATCAACAAATTTAGAGTTTGATCTACTGAAGCCACCACAGCTACAAGGCAGTGACCATTCTTGAGTATGTTCTGCAGTAGACAGTCTTATTGGCTCTTTATTTTCAACAGGGAACTGTATCAAACCGAGCCAAGTTAGAAAGAAAAAGAGAGTCACAAATTCTCAGTAGGACAAAACCTCCTTTTTTCAAGCCCCAGCTATTATTTACTATTTTATCATGACTACTTATGTTCTTTATTCTTGTACATGAAATTATATGCAAAGGCAAACATTAAAGAAATTTAAATGTTTCCCTAGTTTAACTAGAAACAAAAATTTCTCATATCAATTACCTGCAGCAGACAATTTACATCAATAAATAAATTTAAATCAATAATTATTGAAGCTACATTATTAAACCTAACTTTTCCAATTAGTGAATGCAGATAAGCCACCTCTATTTCACATCCTCCTCGGTGATACTGATTCAGACCTTGTACTGACAACATTAAAACCAGGATGAAAGGTCCTCTCAGTTTCACAGTTAATGCACACTGGCTGTCACCAGGAAAGTAACACATTTCATAAAACCATACAAATGGCCTCCATCAGCCACTAAGGGAATGCAGCAGACAAGTTCCAGCTGCTCAAAACAGTGCTGGGAAAAGCCCTGGTTGCCATTTACATCACCTGCCACTTCAGGAACACCAAAACAACCTGAAAAGACAAAAAGCAGTACATACTGATTTTCCATCAGATTCTTCGATCTTCAAATGTCAGCTTTACAAAGTTAAGGGTAGTTTTAGTTAATTATTTTTAACCAATATGTGACAATTTTTAACATCTAATAAGATGCTCAATACATAGGTCAAAGTAGTAGTAGAACTGCAAAGATCCCTTTCCTTTGAGAAGGGGCAAATATTGGACAGGTTGGGGTCTTAAATGAAAGCATGAACCATTCCTCATGTTCAAGTACATTCCCAGGGAACTCACGGTAACCAGTTCAAACTTAAACAACACAGGAGCAAGAACTACACTTTATCATGACCAAGAAAGAAACATGTCAAGTGCTGCTACATCATAAGGCCAGCACATGGGAACTCAATGTGGGAAACAAACTAGAAAGCAAAAAGGTCATTGCATAAAGTAAACAACCATGTCAACAAATAATCTTGCCAGTTTCTAATTTAAGACCATAGACATTGTTTACAGAAGTATTTTTATTAAAATGTGATACTTTTTCCCATTCTCCTTCCAGTAACATGCAGGAGTTACAGGACATCATACATAAATACTAGCTATACTGTGACAGAGATATTTTCACTGAGTATACTCTATGCTGAATATTTCCAAGGAGTTGTGGCATCTCAACATGACACTAGTACCAAAATTATGATTTCAAATACCAAGTAAAACAAATACATAAAAAGTTACAATCATAAGAGGAAGACATCTTATAGACCAAAATATTTTTAACTACTGGTGCTCAAAAATAAAATAGTTACAAGCAACTAAATAGCTATTTAAAACCCCAGACTAACAGGGGGTGGCAGGGGGAAGTAACACTCATCACCGAGATATGCTGGAAATTTTGATTCTACCAGATGACAGACATGAGTTTAAGGAGCAGCAATGCTGAAAAGCTAAAGATAGTTCAATTCACAGAACACCTAAAATACTCGACTGACAACATGACCCAAGGAGGCAAGATCTATCAGAGCAAATAGCACAGCAAGGCATCAGTAATTCTGTAGGTCTTTGTCTCTCCAGTGTATTTATTAACACTTTTACATAAGCCTATGTTATAATAACACACAATGTAACAGTACTAACCTCATGCAATTAAACCTCATTACATAACAATACCAGCAAGGCCAGTTGGGACCCTGCTTACCACTGTCAGCTTTTCTCTTGTAAGACTCAAAGTTATCCTTTTATTTCTAGTTTTTCGAGCCAGATAACTTCAATTGGACCCTTAAAAAAATTCCTGCTTACCAAGTTGATTATTCTCATTAGCAGCTAACAGGTAAAGGAACAGATTTGCTTTGGTGTCTCTACCAGGTTCAGTTCCAGGGCTTGAGAAGGTCCCACAAACACTGCAACAACTGGGATAAAAACCAAGCCCAAAAATCAGAGTCAAACTCTATCCCAAACCCAGAGCATTAACCAAGTCAGCAATGCTAACAGTCCCTATTACTATATCAAGCTTTCAAGTCCAGCAAGTGACATGCTGCTTACACCTTGCTCCTAGAGCAGAAAGCAGCAGAAGTTGAAAGGAGGGCAGAAAACTGAAATTTTTGCTGTGGCTATATCTGGGAGAGAACACAAACTGATACATATTACTGCTTTTATGCTAGAAAGTAGTCATCCTTACCATAACTCACAGCCTATTAGAGAAGAAAAATACACTTTTCTGCTTCTTGGTTAATACATGTCCTAGGCCTAGAAAGGCTTATTTGGTCTTCTCATAAAAAGAGACAAAGAAAAAAGTAGACTAAAAGTGACTTTCTCAAGGCTGGCTCATGCAAATGCTAATTCTTTTCACACAAATTATTCCTCTTTTCTACCAAGGCTGTTCTTTCTTAAGTTTTGCCTATCTTTGAGTGGAGTTACATTTTACAGTTTAATTCAGCATTGAAAAATATCAGAAGCAATTAGACCGCAGAATATTTTACCAGCCATCAAGTATTTCCTTGCTTACACCACAAAAACTGAACTGCAAAAAGGACTAGACACCATCTTAGGTGATGTCACCTTGGACAGACAAAATTGCCTAATCAATCTTTTTGATCTCTTTTCTTGCATGACTAATACACTGAACTCCGTAATTCTCCATCCTCTCCCAAAAAACACTTCTCAAATGTCTTTGACCTGAGGTATCTTGGGTCATGTGAAATTAATTATCGTGAATAGGTATAATTTTGTCTTTAAAAGGATTTATCACAATTGCTAAGGGTCGGCCGTGGAGCTGCAAAATGTCTTCAGAAGTACAGGACCTGACATTTACTACTATGACAAAACAATCCTTAGAGGAAAGAAAATGAAGGAGCAGAAATGGAGGAAAACATCTACTCAGCACACCACACAAAAAGCTAAAAGAAGACTTTGCAGTTAACAAATGAAGTAATGCCTGGTATAATGAGGAATTAACTGTTTCAATTTTAAGATGCACACAAAGCCACAACACCCCAAAGCACTCAATGTACAACTCATCAGTTCTCTACTGGCCTGTCTTCTCTTATCTCTTTTTGGTGTCCTTCCAGGGGAGGGGGCACATCAGAGCCCAGGAGAGGAACTACACAGGAGCCCCACACCGAGCACTTGCCTTCTCAAAGGCCAACTTGGAGCTCAGCCCTGGAGGATGCCTTCTGCTCCCAAGCTGTACCTCCACCTTTTCTTTACTGTAATCCTAAAGGGAAACGTGTTTTTGGAAGACCACAGAGTAGGGAAGAGCTTAAGATGCTGTAAAAGTGTGGGATGTCTGGCTTTATTCACACTGGCAGATGCTGGCCTGGCTGCAAGCCCTGTCAGTGCTGGCCAGTGCAGATGTCAGGGCACTAGCACAGGACCTGGAGGAGCAAAACCACAAATACATGCAGCAAGAACACTGCAAATGCACAAATAAGACTGCATAAGGCTTCTGTACATCAAAAAAGAAATTGAGCTTGGATTGGGAAGCAATGGGAACGCATGATGCAAAGGAAAGGGAGGCCCAGGGCTCAGGCATGCAAGGGCTTTGAATGCAGTTCCTGACACCTTGGAACAATGCCCCAGCTGGCTCCATTCAACAGCCTCCCATATCCAAGACTTCTAACTGAGGGGCAGGGAAATCTAGTGTCATTTTCACTGAATACCACAAGTCTCTGGGCTTTTATGCTCTTTTTGCAGAGCACAACCTTCCTAGCAATAAAGCTTTCTTTGCCATCCCTGTGGGAAAATCTCTCAAACACAGCGAAGAAACAAGTTTTTGGTAAAAAGAGAGAGCCTCAGTTTGCCAATGCTGGATCTGTAAACTTCCTCTAGTGAGTGACAGCACTAAGTTCCGACAGGCTGTGACAGACCTGACTCCACGGGTCTAAATTAAGTTAGGGAATCATGTTTCTTGTGCTGACTCTCTGTTCCACCTGCCAAGTTCAGGAATAGCAGAGGAGGAGAGGAACCAATCTGAAAGCAAACTTGGAAAAGTACCACCTTGGAAAATAAGAAAACTAAAGGCAGCAAAGACTGAATCCTGCAAGAAGACAAAGGGAGGGCAAGGTTAGTACCACTGAGACAGTGGGAGATGCAAAAATAGGACTGACCACACAAGCATCAAATCCTATAAAGGCAGGAGAGGAGAACTGAAGGGCAGATGGAGCAGGTCTGGAGCTTTAAAAAGAAAAACTGGGTCTTGATGGGAAAAAAAAAGTATAGTGACAAAGGTGGATATGAAAAGAGGCAGGGCAGTCAAACTCCAGATTTGCAAGGATTTGCCAGGCAGGCAAGGCTTCTGACATGAGAGGGTGTAATAGTAAGTGAGGGGAAAAAAACAAACAAACCAAAAACAAGGTCAGAGAGTAGGAGTAGAGAAACAAAATAGGGCAGAAAGAATTGTACTTGCGGGGTTCTAAAGTGGGACACAAGACTCCTGAATTCCTTAATCTGCCTATCAAGTTTCTAGAAACCTTCTGGAGTTGCAAGTGTGAGCATCCAACTACTTTGTTCTGTAATTATAAACTGAAGGATCGGAGATCTGCAAGATGCAGTTAAAAATCCCAGGCCTGCTGATAAAACATGTAAGTAGATAAAGATTGAAGCTATTCAGATATTTGGACAAACTAGGGTTGATTACAAAATCTTTGTTCACTTTCTCTTTACCTATGTGAAACAAATAACATATGGCTACTGGAGTCCTAAATTATTCTCCAGACTTGAATTCAAACTCCACTGTTAGCCAGAAGTTCGCCTATAACTTATCAGAATCATTTAAAACACAATTTTACATGCAATTACTATGTGCCAGATTAAGAGACTTCCTTAGATCATTAAAGCCAGTCCTTGCTGACACAGGCATAATCGTCTTCAAGTCCCTTTGCTATGCTGATCAAGCTCCATCTGAAAACCAACTAGATATTGTGGATGATTTGACTGAGTTTGCAGAAGAGATGATACCTCTGACTTCTGTCATAAGAATCAAGAGCTCTGTTTTACATTAAGAAATTTCAAAGAAATGTCAAATCCTCTGGGATAATTTAGCTAAAGTCCTAGATTGGGCAATCAAAATTAGTAGCCAGTTCTGATGTTTACTTTTACTTGCAGTGGCTAGAAACCACTGTCACAAGATAGGACTTTTGCATTGCAGAAAGGTGTTCTGAAAATAATATATGTATGAACTGGTAAGTATTAATGAGAACTGATATAGAAAGGGATAAAGGGATAGAAAACAATTCTACATAGTGTAAAGAACATATATCAACTAGCCACACTTTATTTGGTAAGGCTACCGCACAGGAAAACAGCTAAATCTGAGAGCAATGGAAAAAATACGCTAAGTAAAAACATCACATGGCTTTATAAACATACGCTGACATGCTCTGCCTCAATATCTGAGTATAAATGTCCCTATTGGTTAAAGCTTGGTAACAGACTATTTCTCTAACAATTTTTGTTACCTTTAATTTGAACAAAATAGCCTTACTACACAGCCATCACCGGCTTGTGAGTCGTAGTGTGTACAGCTCTCCTAAGGTACATCTAAGGGAGCACTGTGTCTTGGCTGAGTACATTTATTGACCTTAAGACTTGATCCACTTTAAATGCTTTTGCCTTGATTTCAACAACACACACAAATAAAAGGCATTGTTCTAGCACAGGTTAAACCAAGAGCATCAAACCAAGTTACTGTCCTGGGAACTACACCAGGAACTCTTATCTTACCCATCAGGGTACCAAAGCAGGCACCTCACAGCACACTTGAGATACTTGAAGTGTTTTACTCACCTACCTATTCTCTGATGAGAGATGGGAAAGATACAGCTCTCTTTCTAGATCCTTTGTAAAAACCTCACTGAATTGACTTTATTGACTTACTCAAACTCAGCATTATGCAATTGCAATTTTATGATTTTGGTATGCTAAGCTAGTTTATAAAGGCTCAACAGGTTACTTTTTATTTGCTTAAATGAAGGGCAAGTACAATATAATTAACATGGAAGAACAAGTAAAATTCTTGGAATGAAATTTGCAATTCCACACAATACCTACATCATTTTGTTTTCTGCAATGTAAGTCAGATTACATTTAACTAACCTCTAAAATCCCTGTACCCTACTAAGCAGCTAAATCAATCTAGTTCACAGAAAAGGAACTTTAAACAACCCGAATGACTTGGTACATAAACAAACTTCAACACAACAGGACTGAAGATACTGTAGGCTTTCTTACACGAGGTGATTTCTATTTAACACTATCATTTTCCTTGCAATTTGAACTTGCCAGTCTTCATAAATATGTGTCTTGTCATGCCAAAATAGCCATGCTCAAGTTCAAATTGGACATGCAGCAGTTGGGAGTCTGTCCTTTTATAGGAGTCTCTTTAATCATTAACACAGCTTTCATAGCTTCAGGTGTTTAATGGGCCATAAAGTCACAGAGTTACAAAGCTACAGTGACTTCAAATCCTGTGAGTATCTGGCCATACCCTGTGCCAGGGAAATCCAGGAGCTTAGCAGCAGCACAGAAGGAAAGACGCTTTATGAGCTACATCTATGTGAGTACAAGCGGAATGACCAAAAACTAGTTTTTACTTTCTGCAATAGAATGCCCACAGCACTCACAGATAAGTCACCTGGCACATTCTCAGTATGACTGTCAGTCATTCTCAATATCACTGTCATTTCCACGTTCATGCCATCTTTATGCTGGCTACAGGACTACAGTCAGTCCTTTCTTTCTCACCACATTTTCTTTCCTTACATGACCCTGCCCTGCCTAATGCTCCTCCTGCAGGACTATCACTCCTCTGGGCAGCAGTCAAAAGCTGAGCATAAAGCAACCAGCTACTCACACACACTCTTCCTCTAAAGAGCAAACTAGCCAAGAATGCGCTGGATGAAGAGTGCAGGATATCAGCTTTCAACCAAAACAAACCTAAGCCAAAATGATTCAACCAAGGCCACAAGCCTTGCATTGCTCAGTGTCCTGTTGCACAGGAAGGAAAGGACGGTAAAAACTCCTTACACTACTGATCAAGAACTTCAGAAGGGCAGTGCTCCAGAAGCAGCCATTCATTGCTAAAGCACTGTTGCAGCTTTATTTGAAAAAAAAAAAAAAAAACAAAAAAAACCAACCACAACAAAAACCCAAAACAAAACACACCCCTTCCTTTTATATTTATATCTGCTTTCAGGATTTCAGACACATGCCACCTTCCAATAAGAGCATGCAAAATAGCAGCTACCTCATTTGCAGCACCATGCTAGGTAGAAAAAAACATGAGTTTTCCCTGATAATATTCCAGGTTCTTTCACACATTCAAACTATGAAGTAGGAAAACTTTCCGCAGACACGCTCCAGGGCAAAGTGTCATTTTTCCCTATTAGCAGAACAGTGTAAAAAGCAGGCTTTAAATAGCATTCCAAAGCAAACTTCTCTTTCTGTATCATCCCAAACCATGAAAGATCCTCAGTAAGCTTCAAGCCAGTAAAGAGAATTAAAATGAGAAATGTACAGCATGAGAGCTGAGGAAAATTCAAAACGAGCAAGTACTTATATAACATTTCAGTCAAGACTCAAGTAGCAACACCAGGTGGTTTCAGCTAGAGGTTTGCAGAGTAAAGCTGAGTCAGCAACAGAGTAAACACGGTGATGAAGGTTCAAAATCTGCTGCAACACACTCGGAAAGCTGCATGTAGAAATCAACTAAAGCAAACCTAAACAAAACTAAACAGACAGGCTCGTGCAAATAACTATTCTAATATAGTAACAAATAGAATCTCTCATCTTTTCTTAAAGCATAGTATCATGTTTATGTGCATGAGGGAATTGAGGGAACAAACACTACAGTATTTATCTGTTTTCACTACACACTGACATTTTACTAGGAGTATTCAACAAGAGTAAGAGTAAAGTATATTTAACCAAAATTATTCTAAACAGTGAACAAACAAAATAAAGTAGTATATCCAAACCAACATTACCTTGGAAAACCGAGCATTTATCCATTTTGTAAAGGTTTTTTTCTGTACATCGTTGTGTTCATCTGGAGAGAGAGAATAAGAAAGCAATGAGTGAAAATGCATTCTTCTTAATCCTAGATTGTTCAATACAGCTCACATTAAACACTGTCCTGAGAAGCGGGAGAATTTTTTGCCCTATCTGTCAATAAAGCTGTTCAACCATCCACAACACTTTGGTACTTTCGGAGTCACACAAATGTTTTGCCTTTGCTAGTAACCACAGCAGCTCCTTTGCATTAGAATCAGCCTCGCAGCACCTCCCAAGCGGGTTTCTGATGCATAAAATTCACAAGCTTCCCATCTCGTGAAAAACAACCTATGAAACCATGGGCTTTTAATTAACAGACTTTGTCAACACCTTTTTGCCTGAATGCATTACTCCAAAAGGTGCTGAGGCCCTTATTCAAGCTTCTGATGCAGATAATAGCCTCTTTCACAGCACAACAACCGTGGTAGCAGTTGTGCTGGGACAACCCTTGAAGCCCTGGCAGCCTTACCCACTCTCAGCTTGTTTTTGCACCTGGGTTCAGAACCTTGTTAGTGATCAGTCACAGACAAGTTCAGCCAAGGTGTGGGAAGGGCTCAGCAGCCCTTCCCTTCAGATGCCCTGCTGATGTGACACCAAAGTGCCACCACCTAGGGTCTGGGAGACAGCCAGAAGGACCCAGCAGGACAAGGAGGAAGGGCAGGCAAGCACCTGTGGGTCAGAGCAGAGGGAGGAGCAGTGGCCTCCAGCTGTACAGAGAGAAGGCAGCTTCTCAGGGTGCCATTTAGGAGCCACCTGCAGTTTTACAGAGTCTGTCCCACTAAACCAAGGTGAGTCACCTCCAGCACAGGACAGACACTCCCACCTGTATCACAGGACACATCTTGGGTAAATTGCACCCAGCACTGCTAAAGGTCAGCCTGTACTTCACCTGTACTAAAATGACAGTGAAATAACTGGTGTTTTTAACAGTGCAGTATGGACTTCTGCTTGCTGCGGACAAGAAAATACATACATTCAGCCTGTCAAAGGCTTTAACCTCCAAATCCCTGCACAAACCACAGCCAAGGCAGTCAAAGCCTTACACCAGGCAAACTGTTGGACAGCTGCAGCCTCTATCAGGAGTCTCCAAGAGCCCTTCAAGACTCCACCAGCTTCTTGGCAGACCAGTCTCAAGATACCTTTGAGGTGAGCAGAACATGCTGCTGTCTGGAACTCTCTCTTGCAGAACCTCTTGGTGGCAGCTGGCATCAATTTTTCCAGAATCCATACCACAAAGCAGCAAATCATGATGGTGCTCAGACTAACTGTCCCTGCACTTCGAATGAAGCCATAGAAAAAGCCTGATTGCAACTCAAATTTTCTACTTCACGCAATCACGAAAATTTATGCACTCTGAAGCAATATCAGATTATAATTAAAAAGCACCATTTACAAGATCATATACCTCAGCAGCAATTGAGGCTGTTGCACAATAACGTTTTATCTATAAAATCCACACACTTCTTTAAAAAATAACAGAATACAACCAGAAGGTTTCTTATACAGATGACCTCAGTATTTCTCATTTCTGGCCTAACACATATCTGAAGCTGACACTATCCATGTATTCACATGTAATATATCTAGCCAAAAAGCTGTTACAAACAGAAATCAATGACCAGGTATGTTTACCTAACAGCAAGGAATAGTGGCTACAGCTCAGTCCAGATACAAGAAGTCACATTGGTAAGAAATGAAGTGTCATGACAGCTGGAAAACTTAAACTACACGAAATTGTGTCCCAGGCACATTTTTCAGCTGTAGCCTATAAAATGCCCAGAATTGAGGGTTTTTTTGAAGTGAATATGAACAAAGGGTGCATGTCAGCCAGAAGCCACTGCTTCACCCTTCCATACCTCTCCTCTTCAGCAGCGCAAGCTGATCCAACAGACCCTACACTTGAGTCACACCTCGACCTCAACCAGACGTCAAAGCCCAATGCATGAAAAGACTTTTCTGAGCAAGCCTCAAGATCACTACAGCATGTGCACAGCATGCCGTGCTCAGAATGCTGAAACTCAAGGTGTTGTTTCAGGGGAGTATAATTACCTAAGAAATCTTGTTAACCCTGTCCTTTCCCCATGTCACAGGAGCCCGGCAGATGAGATGAAACTAAAAGAAATATATATATATAAAAATCCATTTTCCCCCTACAAGTCTGTTTTGTTTTTTCTTTGAAGACACAGGAATGGACTGGATATTGGACCAATATTTTCCATTAGCATTAATTTCAAATACTATTTGTATTGAATATAGTGAAACATGTTTCTCTGTCTAAATATCATCCATTGACCTGCCTTTCCCTTTTGTGCCAACATCCCCAAGGACACACCTATGTACCACGATGCCTTCCTAAGGCTCCATCTGCCTTTTTCCTTCCTTAAGCATCTCTGAGAACGAAGAGTAACACCACAGTTTGAAGTATCACATTCTTTTAACATTACCACTCCTTAACATGATAAAGGCAAAGAACAGAGAGGCTAAAAACAGTTGTATGACTGTGTAAAAGGAGAGCAACAGTTATGAAAAGGGTCCTGGATTTATAAATCCTGTGCAGTAGGAGCTCTTCACACCCCACCCTTGGAGGGTTCAGCCCCTTCCCGAGCACATGCATGGCAGGAGGTGACAGCTCTCCTCAGCATTCCCCAGCTTCAGCCTGCCAGGACTCCCTCAGCAGGCCTTGCTCCTACAGCTGCTCCCCAACACCTCAGTCCAGTTTGTGGTAGTGCTCCTGCAGTAGCACACAGAGCACTCACTAAAAATCCAGCCCCTTTTCTCTCTTTTCAAAAAGAGGGTTTTCCAGGAAGGGGAAGGAAAAAAAACCCACCAAAACCTACATCTTTGATAAACACCAAATACTTAGTCTTGATAAAAGGCTTGGTGAATGAAAGAATATGAATGTATGTACCCCTACTATTCTCTAAGGAGCAGAGCATCCTTTCTATTTCTTTAGCAAGGAATGAGAACTGCCACAACTCCCATCTTCCTAAAACATCCTGGTCAGTTACAAAATCCACAGACAACCCTTGCCAATCAGGCTCTGCTTTTATGTTTGCTTTACAAAAGCCTCTGAAACGAGGATTTTTGTAACTGGCTGTTACAGCTACAGTTTTGTCAAGCTTTCTGCTATAAACCCCTACCAAAAAAAAAAAAAAAAAAAGGAGAAAAGAAAAAAGGAACTGAGATGCTGGTGCTTTGATACAAATATTGACAAGTTACTTTATCCCTCAAAGTAATTTTCCATAGATTCTACAAGTCTGTAAGGCTAACCCCTGGAGGCTGACATTATGATTTGGATAACAAATTAGCCACATTCAGTCAAAAAAACAATATTGCCATTCAGCAAAGCACACAGCAATCCAGCCAGTCAAATTCTCACACAAGACATTAAAAATGTCAGCAAGTTACAGCCCAGTGAGAAACAAATTCACCAAGCTGCTAAAACATTTGTTTCCTTTCACACTGCTGCAGCCTGACAATAAAAGCCAAGCACTGACTCGGGGCCAAATTCTGCTTCATTACCTACCGACTGTTTCCTCTGGCCAATGTGGCTCTGCCTGCCCTCCGGCCACTTAATGGACTAGTAATGGACAACGTCAGGACAGTTTGTTCCTTTAAGAGGAAATAAAAACAAACCTAAACACACACACACACGAAATTAAACTCTTGTGATGACAAAAGAGAGAAGAAAAGCTTCCTATCCCGGATGCCTGGTTGCCGGAGCCTGCTCCTGTTACACAAGATGATGTATGTGCACCCAACTGGAGAGCGCTGGAAGGAACCGGCTCCTGCCATCGGATGCCCAGGCCGTGTCCGGGCACTGCGTCGCCCCCAGGAGCCGCTTCTGGAGCCTTACATACCTCCTGCACCCACAACACTGGCCTTTCACTCCCTTTGGGGCACCTCAAAAACACGGTTCAAGGCCAATCTATTACCTGGTGAATATCATGTCGGAGAGCAAAAAGGGATCTAAATGATCTAAAAATAGAGGTAAAAACAAAAGCCTCACTAAATTGTGGTTTGTCCTCTACTCAACCGCTGTTTCATGCTGGAAGAGAGCTTTCTTACTTCCCCAAAACACATTACATGCTTGCATGACAGAACTGCATTATTTAGCTTTTGAAATACAGAAGTTATCGCACCCAAGCCAGCTGGCAGAGCAGCACTATAATGAAAATGCCCTGGAGAAGCACAGACTTGATTGGCAAATAAAGTACAGAAATTGCCCAATCACTCCAGCACAGTTACCAAGGGTCATCTCACATTGGAAGACTTAAATTTGCCTTCACCACCTCGTTATTTAGGTTCTCAGCAAAGGAATTTAGAAATAAAAAAAGGAATTAGCCTGTGGGTTTCAATTAAGACACTTGGAATGTAAGGAAGTTAGAAACATCTCTTCGCCTGAGCCTTTAGGCAATTGGGAGTACCTACAGTAGATACCGCCCCACCCAAGACTAGCACACCTATGAAACCCTGACAACAGTAACAAAGAGGAGGGATAAGGTTTGTATTTCTGGACAGAAACAGCCTTTTGAAACCAACTATCTTTTTGTCTAACTAAGACTCACTCATATAGCAAAAGACACAAAATAAGCATCTAAAATTTGAGCATGGAAACCAGCTTAGTTTTTACCCCTGTTAGCAAGAAGCAAAAAGCCAAGCAAGCCATGAAGCACCAGTTTGTGACCACCAAGCTCACAGAAGCACCCCTGAGCTCATTGGGAGTACTGGCCCCTGACTTTATCAATACAGAATAATCTTTATCAGCTGGTTTTACGTCAAGCCTTTAAGGATTGAGGGGGAAAGGGGGACGGTAAGATGTTTAGTCTTTTGAAAGGAACAAAAAGCAAAAGTTGAGATTGTTCTGCAGATTCTCTCTTCTCTTGCAACACCATGGTAGAAAAAAATAGCTCCAGCAACACATAATTTGCTTGTAAACTTTCACCTTTGTGCTGCAATTTTAATTTCTCCAATCAGTGGTATGCACAAAGCTTTCCCTCATTCCTTTTCCTTCTCTCTCCAAACTTCAGCAGTTGGGCAAACCCAGACTTATATCAACAGTATATCTAAGAAAAAAACCAAAAAATAAACAACATCTGCACAACTGGCACACAAAATGCAGTTAGCCAAACTGTAAGTTTTCTGTAGAGACCAAACTATGGAATATAAGCATTAGCAAAAAAAAACCCTAAAAATAAAATTATGCAAAAAGTCATGCACCTCACGACCTGGTGTTTCCCCACAGCAAACACCACCAAAAACAAGACACCACAGACAAATAATGAGGACCACCCTTTGGTTCTCACCCAAGCGTACAGTAAGTTTAAGCTAAATTGTGTTTACTTCACAACAAAAAAAATCCCCCAGCAAGTGATAGCCTCGAGGAAGGCATCCTCACAGCTGAAGGACTATCAAAATAGCCGTTTCCATACCTCCCAACAAAAGCAACCTAACACCACGCTGTGGTCTCAGCACACTGGAATGATGATTACAAGGGAGGTATAGATAACTGAGCTCTCAGCAGACAGAAATAATGCTCAAGACGGAGCCTGACGGCCCACGCTGGCCAGGCAGCGACCCTGCTGTTCTCACGGGATGACAGTGCAAACCCAAGAGCTGCAGGCAGTGCCCCGAAGCTGATCCAGAATTGCAGGCAGTACACGAGGCTGCTCCAGGGGGTCACCAGAGCCAGAAGCCTCACATGTCACTCCAACAGCTTGCAATGGGTCCCTAACACCGGGTCAAACCAAGCAGGGTCAGCTCCCTGTGCAAGACAGCCCTGGGAAGCTTTCACATACAACACAAACACGTTGAGCACATATTTCACAAACTGCCCAGCGCCTGGAAAAAGGAGAGAAAGGCAGATAACTCCTGCCCAAAATCTACCAAATAAGATATTTCTAAGCAACAAACAGGAAGGCACTTAAAGAAAAAAGACTAAGTAAATTTATGACCACAAATAAAATCACAAACTAGATTTACTACAGCTGGTTTTGTTATGAGCACGGATTAGGTCTCTGAATTTCTAAGTGGTTATAAAGAAAATGGAATCCACACGTTGGTGTTAGCCATCTGCTCCTCTTTCTCTGCCCAGATTAGAACAGTTATTAGGCTCACTGGCACTTGTGGAGGTGATTCACAGGATATAAGGTCGGAGGGATCGCTGTGATCGACTAGCACAATCTTCTGTGTAACAGAAGAGCCATCCCCACAAAAAGCCCATCTGCATACCAGAAAGGAAGCAGAGACAACAGATGTCAGAGACCCTGCACAGGCACAAGTAAACAAGATTGCTTGGCCAGAGAAGGAAGTCAAACCATAAACTGTGTATATGCAAGTAGCGCTCTCCTAGTTATGGCAGAGTTTCAAATCAGGCAGACAGCACAAGCAACCTTGTTTGAACATCTTCAGGAAACAATGTTCACAGTACAAAAGACAATGTTATTTTGTTCTCGGTGACAGGCAGGTAAAGACAGTAGCACTGAAAAGTTATTCGCAACACTAGATTTTTCTTCCCACTCATATTCCAGTGTCTCTTCTATCCCAGCTCTTTCAGTCTGAAGTTTTCCTATTTTTCTTTTCCAACAATGCCAAGGGTGCAATCCTAAACCCTCCTCACTCCCTGTCTTTTCACTCCAACTATTAAAACCCTTCCTGATCCACCCCTCAGAGCTGCCTCTCTTTTACTCAAGCTCCTAGACTCTACCATCATTCCTCTCTCAAACTCTCTAGGTCAACAGCTTATCACAAACAGAAGCCAATTCCCTAGATTTAAATAGTAATACCTGGCTCCTACATATAACTACATGCTTGGCCTCCTACATATCAGTGGATGCCCCATTAGTGCCAGCTCCTGCCCACCTCTAATCTGGCCTCTGACTGCAACTCCCACCCCATCCCAGCACACAGGCAGAGGCTACAGTGGTTGGGTATGCACCTGGTTGTCCTTCACGTGCACATGCTGACTGGCATATTTGACTGGTATGTTCACACAACCTCTAGCTGCTTAATTAGCTTTATAACACACAATTAGGTTTATGAATACTGGATTCAACTTCCACTAGTTACTACAAGTTGAACTAGTTGTGCAGGGAAAAAAAAAAAGATGGGAAGACAAGTCTAATCAGAGTATCCTATTTTCCTTGTGAAAATGGATTAAATCAACAGATGCCAAAAAATTGTATGCTGTTAGCATTTTCAAAATTACACAAATGCTATTTAGAAAGAAAAGGTACCAAGTGACAGGGCCAGAGGAAACAGCCTCCAGTTGCACCAGGGAAGGTTTAGACTAGATATTAGGAAAAACTTCTTCACTGGAAGGGTAGTCAAGCATTAGAACAGGCTGCCCAGGGAGGTGCTGGAATCACCATCCCTGGAAGCATTCAAAGGGCATGTGAGTATAGCACCCAGCAATATGATTTAGTGAAAAGCCAAATAATTTCACTTAAGAGACTACGTAACAGAAAGCTTCTACACACTTCTGTCCAGCTTATAACAACTGAATAGCACGTTTCATTTCTTCACAACTAAGACTCATACCAAGTGATGCTGCCCTTACAAATTCCTGGACAGGCCACGCTTGGAAGACAGAACTGGGGGAAACTGTTGCACACCAATCTTAACAACAAAGAAACTCAGTCTTCACAGAAATCAAATAGACAAAGGAAGTTTAAAAAGGCAGAAATTGTTTATTTTGTTTCCAGACAGGCCAAGTCTGAGCCTCATTGGCTATTCCATTATTTTGTCAAGGATCATTTTGTCAAGGATCAGTCACTGATGCCTGTAAATTATTTACCTTAGCCTATTAGCCTTTGTTATTACCGAGATGAAACCTGAAACATAGAAGGTTTCAAGGAAGCCCTAAACAAGAAGGTTAGGTCACATAGTGTAGTAGTGCTCTAAAGATGAAGGAGAAGCAAGCAAAAAGAATAAACAGGATAACTGAAGAATTAAAATCCAAAATATTTGTTATTGTAAACTACACCAAATACTCTCATTTCTAGTCCTAAAATAATCCAGAAGGTTCACTACAGAAATGGTGACTTTAAGTTTGCCTACTTCTAGCTTCACATGACCACGCCAAAGAATGCTAAATGTCTTATACTGCCACCCAGCCCTTACATCCCTTTGCTAGCCAAGGAATATTGCACCACTGGGGAAGGTTCTGCACCTTTGTGCAGAAACTGAAATGCTAAGCAAACCTTCGAGCACTTCGCTCATGACAAAATTACTGTGTTTCCTCTAGAGGTAAGAAGAAACAGTCAAAGACTGTCTTTCCTGGCAGTCACTTTGTGTTTTTAGTGAGACATCCTAATGGAGAAATAATAAAAGAGAAATTGGAGTAAAGTATTATGAATGATCTCTTCTTATGGCTTCTGGCAAACATAAGATTTTCTTTTGTCATTTGATCAGAACAGCACTAAGTTGAGGCACTGCTAATCCTATATCCTAATTAAATTCTCATTTCCTTTCCTGGCTTAGTCATTAATTAGTCCCCAAAGCTGAAACCCCTCCTGATTAACTTCTCTGAAAGTACATAAATTCTGTTAGGCAATTGCAGGACAAATATCTGGAACACATTAAACCAGGTATTTATGAAATCAAGCAAGCACTGACCACCAGTGTGAACCCACTGAATATTTCCCACTTCAATACAGAAAGAGCCTTAAGGATATCCCACTCCCAATAGCGTGAGAAAAACGGGAGAAGATAGTCTGCTCTCCTATGACTCCACCTGGAGTACTGCTTCCAGCTCTGGGGCCCCCAGCACAGGGAGGACAAGGACCTGTTGGAACAGAAGAGGCCACAAAGAAGGTCTGAGGGCTGGAATATCTCTCTCCCATGAAGACAGGCTGAGATCACGGTTGTTCAGCTGGAGAAGAGCAGCCTTCCAGTATTTAAAGGGGAGTATTTAAAGGGGAGCTACAGGAAAAACAGGGAAGGAGACTATCAGGAAGCACATTGATAGGGTGAGGAATAAATGTTTGAAAGGGAAAGAATACATTTAAGATTACTTATAAGGAAGCAATTCTTTGCCGTGAGGGTGGTGAGGCACTAGAACACGTTGCCCAGAGAAGCTGTGGATGCCTCATCCCTGAAAACATTCCAAGCCAGATTAGATGGGGCTTTGAGCAACCTCAGCTAGCGGAAGATGTTCCTGCCCATGACAGGGGTTTGGAACTAGAAGGTCTTTAAAGCCCCTTCCAACCTAAACTGTTGAGTTCAGTGAAAGTACAGCAACAGAGCAGTCAAAAGGAGACCAACCAAAGCTCAAAGCCTACCAAGCCTTTGGCAGAATCTAAGCCACCGGCTTTCAGCTGCCCATTGTTTAGGCAAAGCATTACATGTACACATCCCATTCCCCATGCTTTTATTTTTTAATCACAAGCTTTGAAGAGAACTGTGGTAGAGCCTGTGCAAATGTAGAGTTTGGTTTCTGTCACTCCGACATATCAAGTGGGTTTGTGTACAATTTGGAATAGACACGTTACCTTCACCTTTGTAGAAACTGCCTAAACAACGAAAAGAGATCACTTAATGAAAACAGATAATTACATGTCATATTAGTACTGCTGCCTCTGGCAACTGTTCCAGTAGATCTGCCACACTCACGGGTATAATCCTGTCCTGGGTGTTTTTTCAGAGAGCACTTTCCCAGTGTTCCCAGTACCTTTGCATGCCTTCCCAGTGCTAAAGAGACAGGCAACAAGCTGGCTCAGGATTCACCTTTTTTGCCCTCTGCCAAAGGTCAGAAATGTCCCTGCAGCAGACAGGTGGTGTCTACGCCTCAGCAGGGATGAAGCTTGAAGCCTGAAACTTGCTAGCCTGAGGACCATAATGATGATAACCACCAGTGAAACAAGAAAAACGAGGGCACTAATATAAACTGGCTAAAATGCTGAGACAAACTTACCGAATTAAGAGTCCCAAAAAAGACAGATGATAATTTAGGGATGAAGAGATCCCTGAACTGCAAATCAGAATGTGAAAATAAGGTATTTTAGAGGAAGCACCATTAAAGATGTGCTTATGGAAGAAGTATAAGCACATGGTATCTACCTGTGGACAACACTACAGGCAATGATGAGGAAATGACGACAACTGCATGGCAGATCAACTCTTTGCCAGCAAGGAAGGCAGACTATACAGCAAACCAAAACACCAAGTACAGCCTCTGCAGCAGACAAAAGCATTTGATACAATACCAAATCGTCTCCTCAATTCAATGGTTTATCTTGAAGCTCAGAACACTTGGTCTGATACTTTTTAATCAATAAAAATACTTATAACTTTCCACTGTCATAGACTAAGATCAGTCCTTAACCCCCACCCCACAAAAAGCCATGACAAGATCACCATTGCTTGGTCACATAAGGCAAGGGGGAAATTCTTCTAAGGCTTTGACACTCCCACCCTTACCCCACCCCAGAAAGAAAGGCTCTTGCAAGCAGTGTCAGATAATATTTCTAGCTACAAACAGTTCTACTGAACAAGTACTTCCCAATCTTCCAAGCATAGCCAGAACAAGAGCTGTGCCTAAATCTGGGGTTCAGTACAACACCCCAGCCTGATGCTGCCTCTCAGCAGCTTCTCTGCACGCGCCCAGCTCTCCAAAGAGCCAGGCACACACGAGTTCTGTCAGACCCACCCACACAAACACTCCCAAGTACCAGACAGCTCTGGTGAAGCCACGTCCAACACATCTGAGCAGCTTCTGAAGGGTCTACATTGATGTGCTACTGCTCAGAGTAAAGGGTCAGATGAGGGAGAGAAGAGATGGGGTAAGGCAAAGATGTACTCCCAGAAGCATACAAAAAGACTGGCTCTGTATGAAAGAAAAGAAAAACTCCTGTGGTTCCTCAAAGGGGTTAAGAGAAGCCTGTTTCCTCTTTAACGTGTTCTTGCACTTCTGAGAGAGAAAGCTACTACAACAAATTAACTTCATACACATTTACGAGAATTTCAAAGTCTCAATAAAATGATGCATTTAATTTACCACAAACTATAAAGCTTAGTGGTAAAAAAAAACCTAGCAATGCATTCCACACTTCTCAGGTTATGCAGATAAATTTGACACCTCAGTTAAGGTAATGAAAGACAGATTCTTATTTTGTAAACAATAACATTACCTTCACAGAAAGAACAGGTGGTACGAACAAGGTCAAATAAACAGAACAAGGTCATCTCCTAAAGATGCTGCTGTCATCATACGACTTGCCTTTGAATCTTTGGCTTTGTGTACCATAAACTTGATGTGGGGAAAAAGTGGGGAATGCATCCAGGAAGTACTTTTAACTCAATTTTTAAAATTCATTTTTACAAATTAAAAAGCAAAAAAAGTTTACCTTCAACACTCTGCATCGCTAACTATCACAAATAACTTCAGTATTTCTCACAGTTTCACCTTCATCACACAAAGGTAAAACCAAATCAATGTGATTGATATTTGCTACAACTTTTAAGTTGTCCCACTTTAACATATCATCCTAAACCACTGTAATACAAATACAGTTGAAAACCTTTAATAGCTTTAATATTAGACTTATTACAAGATTTTTCTACAGCTGTTTATTCCTTTGGACAACAGTCCTAAAAACTAAATCACAAAACCACTGATTTTTTTTTAAGAAACATCCCAAACATCATTTTCATCCCCAATGCAATGATATAAGAAGCTTAATTCACATAATGCAGATTAGACTCTCATATCTGAAGAGCTCTAATTTCACTGATGACAACTACCACTTCCAATTTGCCACAGCATCGCTACATTAAGGCAACTCTTTAAAAGTTACAATATTTTCTTGTCCAGAACACAATAGCAAAGCAACAGCACAAAAAACAAAATAAAACATTTTAAGCTGCGAAGAAGCAAGGAAGTGGAAACAGTAGTAAGGACGTACAGAAGGACATGAACTCATGCACACTGCTGTCTGAAGATCATGGAACAAGCTGCAGCACAGTGTTCATGTTTTGGGCTGTCCACCACTGACACACAAGCAACCTCTGGCAGAAGAATGATCCTTCACAAAACCCAAGTATTCATGAAGCCTACCACAACGGGAGAAAGGAAAGAATTCCTGCCGTGGCACACATATCTGCAAGCTGGCGTAGCAGAACCAAATGCATCCTAAATGTCAGTCACTTGCTACTTGCTCAAACAGCACAAGAGACCTCATCACTGTCCAACAGGTTTGGAAATGAAAATTCACATTGATGAGTAACTCAAGGCCAGAAGATACAGAGTCTTCTTTTATTTCATAGAATGATTCTACTAAATACTGCTGTGATCCCCCTCAAAGTTACACAGTCCAGCTAAGAACTCTGGGAGTGCTTAAAAGGCAGTACAGAAATGCTTTATCCTGCAGCCTCTTTTCAGTCCAACTATGAACTGGCATAACTGGCTTCACAAAACGGCATTTGCAAACTTCAGTTTATTCAGAAACAGAAGCCTCAAATTTTGTAAATGACAAGTGAAAACTGAGCAAAAGGGGAAAAGTGCAAAGGAAGACTCAGAGTGGACTTCTAAAGAGGCTAGGGAAAAAAGCAATATACGCGAAGATTTTTGGTCTCAAAAGAATTAGCATAATTAAGAGATGACTTAGCAACCTTTTATGCTTATTTCAATTTTGGTGCATTTAATTATAACGCTCTACATGCGAGAGAGACCTGTCTGCAGCCCTGCAGAGATAAGTATATAACCAAAACAACTTGCTAAAAACTAAACAAATAAAAGCTCAGAAACTTTAGTCTTGTCACATTGTTCCACTCTTTCTATTCATGTCACAATGCTTCACTGTTATTCCTCAGGTCTTCACATGGCTGCAAGAAGGAAAAGCAATTAATAGTGACTACCAACCTTCTAATCCTTCAAAAGCAGAATGAAATTTGGGCTCAGTAAGGGAGCATTAGAAGATGACACAGAACTCCAGCTGCTCAGTTGTAATAACTGCACCTCTTAGACACGAACATTATAGGGAAAAAAAAGTAAATATTCAAGAAAAGCCCGAATTTCTACCTTTTTTTCTCTAATTTTAGCATATTAGAAGAGGCCACGTAAGAAAGCAGTATGTGAGGAAACTCATTCTTAGGAGAGAAGGAAAAATTAGGCAAGACTAGGAGCATCCAAGGATGTAACATGAATGTTTGTATTTATTGTATCAATTATGACACAAGTTCTTCATCTGGATCAAGTCAGTCTTCAACCTACATGACAGCAAAAAAATTTGGGGAGGAGGAAGATGCAGGTAGCAGTTAAGACACAAATGCAGAAGTGTCGTATTATAAGAAGATCAGGAAAAATAAAACAAGCCTGAGAAATGGAAGATATTTATCAAATAACTTCAAAGAGGTATTTACACATAACAAAAGGAGAAAAGCTGAAGGTCACACAAAAAAAACACCGCAGCAGCAAAATCATAATTGTGCCAACTTAAAAAACACACACCATGTCACTTATCCATATCAGGGAGATTTCCCCAAAAAAAGTTTCTTTGACAACATAAGATACTGGTTTGGAACTTGAACTTTCTTAACTGCACATTTGGTTTGTTTCTTGCAAAGATGAAGGCTCAATAATTATTCACTTACCCCGGCATGAGAACACAACAGGAGAATAAATATGCAAAGACAGAAACAAGAAAAAAAGCTTCCTTGATTTTTTAGACTTGAGAGAGCACTCTTCCACTGCAAAGCAGTCAATAATAAAACAAGAGAATCAGAGGTTATCTGCTTGTCTCAAAAGTCTTCAAGAGCTAGTGGTAAGCCAGTAGAGCATTTCCTCAAGACCTGTTGCTGTTTAAGCCATTTTACAGGAATTTCTACCAACACTAGCCTCAACTTTGCTCTGCTCCTCCAAGCTACACTATGAAAAATAAGACGGCTACTATTCATAGTGTCACATCCAATTTTGAATTGAACAAGGCAATTGTTCAATTAGCAATGGCCCTGGCAGGACTGCATGCTGAACTACTGAACCGATAAAGAACATTTATTTTTCCTAATTTCTTCATCCACAGATAATTTGTATACACAGATATGTTTGGTTCCATTTGGATTTGGTAGGGCTGTTTTTTGTGGGGTGTTAAATTCAATGGCTAGAGTAAATTTTTTTGGCTAGTCAAATAGACTACCACCTTACAGCAACAGAGCACATTCATACTGTCAAAACAGTAGCTAATTATTTACCTGATGTGACTGTGCTGTGTATAATGTTCAAGGATATTGAGCAGGACAAGGCTGTTAGAATATATATGTTGTCCCAGAGACCTGACTCACCCTCTATCCCTCCGGAGGATGACAGCTACCAAGCATGCAGAGGGGACTGGAGACAGGGCAGCATGCAGGAATAAGGAACACCATGCCAGGACTTCCGCAAAATGGGCTAGAAAACATCCACTGCTCCTGCTGATGCTGTGACGCAGCCTCACTGCTCCTGCAGGCTCCTTCAGCTGATGCCATCAGAAGCAGTGTTCACAGACACGCAGCAGAACCCTGCACGTGCTTAGCAGCTGGCCAGGACCATTTCCAGGATGCTGCAAGTACTCAGTGCAAATCTGCATACCTCAAACTTGGGGTTCATTCGTGTAGGTTTGAGAGTCACACACAATAAAGAAAGGCACAAGGACACACTGTCAGCCAAACCCTGCTCCCACAAGCATTAGCATATTAGCTAAACTAAACTTTCAATTCATTTCAGATATATTTGTTTCAGACCAAGAGTCCATTTTTGCCATCTGAAAATTTTTGGACCATAGGGTTTTTAAGCTCATACTCTTGCTGAGAACTGACTGCATGTATCTGCTAAGAAAATCCAGCTTTTCTCTCAAAAAACATCCCAGCTGGAGATATAATTTAAATAAGCAGGCTTTCTCATTCCCATTGGGGGAGGGTGGCAAGGATTTGGGAATTAAAGAGTGAAGTTGAGTCTGGTAAGAGGGAGACAGGTGGGTAGGTGTTTTCATTTTTCCTCCTTGCCTCACTCTAGCCTATTCTAATTGTGGGTAAGTTAAAAAAAAATCTCCTCAATCAAGTCTGTTTTGCCCACAGTTCAAACTGGCAAGTGACATCCCTACCCTTATTTCAACCCATGAGCTTTCAGTCTTATTTTTCTTCCCCTGTCCAATTGAGAGGAGAGTGAGGGCATAGTTTGGTGGGCATTTGGCAGCCACCAAAGTCAACCCACCACAGGGGCTGAACAGCAAACTTGTTATGCAGAGTCAAAGACAATATTAACTGCAAGAAGGCATACTTACAGCAATTTACATGGAAAAATCTTTCCCCTTAGCTCAGAGAAGAATGTCCAATAAGATAGGAAGCTAGTTTACCCGGCCATAAAATAATTCCAGCTCAACTCCTGAGGACAAACTCTTAGAGTTATTTTTATTACATAAACAAAAATAGAAGATGCACAAAAAAACCCCAAAAAAACCACCAAATACATTAAAAAAACTGAAGAGAAGCAAAGCGAATGCCCTATATACAATAAAGTCTATTATAGTATTGCTCACTATAACTCAAATCATTTGATCCTAATAATGAGTTAAATAGCACTGTTTTCTAATATTAATCCATTGTAAAACAAAAGGAAGATTACTATCTTGCATTATCAGCAATACCTTGGTTTCTCTTTCAGATGCAAACCTAAAAAACAAATTTGGTTAAAATAAGTACTTTTTCCCCCTTAGTGACAGGCAGATAAATTACCTAAACCAAAAAAAGCACCTCCAGCAGAAGTCTGGCACTGTGCACTGAAGTGGGAATAATTGACAGTTTGATTCTTTTCAAGAATATACCAACATAACTATATTAGAGAAAGGAATGAAACTGCATCAAAATCAACTGAAAACACAAGAGGCACACTGTGATTGGTTTACTTCTGTCTAGGTATTAGGACTTGCAACTCTTTCTGCTAACAACTTTTGTATAATCAGTTCTGCTCACAGATCAAAAACTGAAAGGATAAAATACTTGCTTCCATTTACCTGTACACTTACTGCTTGCTTAATACAGCAAAGTACACCATCAGCACATCATCACTGGATACTCAAGTTCACCAATGACATTCTCTCACTTTTATTAATGAGGAATGAGTTGAACATTGTGGGAGACTCTACCTGCATTCAAGACTACTAAACAAAAGGTTGAGGCATGTTCCCACAGGAAACTTATCTGTGTAACACATACTTGGAACTTTTTTCCAAGCTACTGCAGTTACTGCTTGTAGATAAGATAAGGAATGCTTGCATGAGATTTTATGGCAACAGATATGGAAATGATGGTAAGACATCAGGTGACAGAGTTTTATGGCTTTCTTGTACACAAGGCTAAGAATCCCAGTATATTACCCTTCAATCTCAAACTGCCATCAGCAAGCTAAAGCTTACAACTTATTCACTGAAAGGAAAACTACAAGAAGGATTAGTAGCAAACTGTTTGGCAAAAAATACAATGCAAAACCTACTTTATAGAAAATCAGAGAAACAAACTGGATTCTATTTAGTAATACAAATTAGCTTTCAAATACTCAATTCCAAGTTTACATTTATTTACGGCAACTAAACAGATCATATTAACTAGCTTTCTTCATTAGAAGTGGAGAAATGGCAACAAACCTTTTAGAAAGGAGTGTGCCTGACAAATTTGGCAAAAGAATCTCTATAAGGACTTTAGGAGGGGAAAAAGTAGCTTTAGAGGGGATCTATTATTCTGCTCTCAGAAAGTAACAACTTTACTATCTCTTTTCTACCTTAAAAGCAGCAGAGGAAATGTTTTCTTTGTATATAAGGCAACTCTGGTCACACAAGCCAAGTACATATTGATTTTACTATAGCTGAGCTGGGAGCAGAAGTTAATTTCAATGGTCTGCACAGAACATTTTATGAATCGCTTTAAAAATATTTTGCATTACAAGGTATTAAACCAGCTAAGAACCTTTTAAAATAATCTGAAGCTTAAAATGATTGAGCTGTACAATTTTATCAGGGTAAAAAGTATAGCTGAGAGAAAGAGAAACAGTATTAAAGGCTGCACTTGAGCAGCTCATAAAGCCAAGCAGGATGCTTTCTTTCAATCCAGGGCAAGCAGTCCTGAAGCCGTGATGTTGGGGAACAGCTCGGGGCAGCCTCGCAAAAACACTGGGCTAGAACCAGTCACCAGCACAAGAGGGAATGGGCAGGGATAGGACCTATGTACCCCAAGCTGGCATATCATATCACATCACAGGCCTTCAGTTAACCCTGGACAGTTAACCCTGAGCAACACTATCTCAGTAAAGAGGCGATATGTCATAACCCCAGTACAAAATCCACGCCGTAGTGGAATTCAGCAAGACAGACACAACCACTCTGCTTCCATCTGCACAAGGGATCCGGAATGCTCTGCTGACTGTCAATTACTAGCAAGGGCTGCCAGCGCTAACTTGTGTGACAGCTTTGATTCGGGCAGACACAAGGGCAAAGCTGTTGACTGTCACCCTGCACGGCACGGAACTCGGACAGCACATCTCCCGCTTTCTGCAGAGAGCCCTCCAACCATTTGCTGCTTTTCCGAACGCTTCGACAGAAATTCTTCTCCGCACGTAACAAGTGCCAGAGTAAAGGCATCTCCTTGCCCTGCAGCACAAGCCCGGGTTACCCGCTGGAAGGATCAGCCAGGGAATTACTGCAATTCGCTTTCTCAGCTGCTCACTTAGAGAAGATTAGGGCGCGCTCCACCCAGACGCCACACAAATGAGGTCACATAGCTGACCACACAGTGCTGCCAATTCCTGCCCTATTCACCAGGGACGAGGGCAGGAAGCAGATGCAGCCCTCAAGTTACGGGTCGCAACATTTCAGTAGGAACATAAAAGCGAACCTGCGGCAGGCAGTTCCCCGCTCGGGGGAACGCGCTCTCCCCGCCCGGCAGAGCCGGGTCACGGGCACCGCTCTGTCCCGCACAGGGACACAGGCTGTGTCCAGCAGCCAAACACTCCCCCCACACAGCCTAAACAAGGGACTCTGCTACAGCACAACAGAAAATATTGTCCACTTCTTCAGTACCTCTGTGCATTGAAGAGTTTAGTATACATAAAAAGGGGTTTTTAAAGTCCTTCGGATCTTGAAAATAAGTTCACTTGTAGACCCAAAAGGCAACGTGATGTAATTACTATGCAAACCTGTGTCAATTTACAACTATGCTGTATTTCAGAACACATACTCATCACCTGCTGCCAAAAAGGAAATATACCATTTTCAAGTGTTTAAAAGCTAGAGTTGTTTGAAATCAAACAGATTTGAGATCCAACACAGCTGTACTAAACAACTAACAAGACCAGAGTTTACAGTAATATGAACAACACTGTAAATATTATTGACTGCTGTAACAGCTTGTGTGTGGTCTCAGTTTCAAGCTGCTATCAGTGCATATATCTTGTGGGAACACAAATACTTTCCCACCTGAAAGAAAGCTTATCATTTATAGGCTAGTGCTTCTGAGATTTCCAGAGATACAAATGGTAACAGAAGCTAAATGCAGAGTTTCAAGAGATAGGTCTCAAACTATTTATCTGTTTGCAAAATGCCTCAGTCATGTCATTGCCATTGCCTTCTACTGCTATTGCAAAGTACCACTCATTTCAGTCACTGGGATGGTGGCTGCACAATTAATTTGCACAACAAAATGTAACTTGATCTCTTGCTTCTGTTGACAACTGTGTGAATAAAATAACAAAACAATATCTAGTTGCATAATGCTAAGATGCTAAGATAGATTATTCAATTACTGCAGAGTGCTTTACTGGCTCCAAGAGTTGACATTTTACAGAAGGAGTTCCACAAGTCAACCACTTTCAGAAGGTTTTGCAGAACTGGCATCTTTTTCTGCCTCTGTAACATAGGTTAAGCAGCCCCCCCTCCAATGACAGGGTGATTTCCAGCTGGGTAATGAGGCAATTGAGGTGAAAAAAAAATGTATTAAATAATCACATCAAACAGTGCTACAACAGAGTATGTATATGTAAACACAAAATACCCCAATCATTTTCCTGGAACAGTTTCAGAAATTTCACTAGAAGGTCATAGACTACCTCCCATGGCATGGAACAGCAATGAAGAAAGCCCTTTTGTTCAAACAGGTAAAGAAAGTTCAAGATCTCTTCCTTTTTCTCCTCTTAGATAAAGAGTAGCTTTGGTTCCAGTTAGGTACCAGTAGCCTACCAGTGCCTATCACCAACTTAAGAGAGTTTAAAAGTTGATTAAGAGAGATTAGACTGTTGGAAAGAAGGGCATCCCACCAGATGAGCTAAACTATTTAATATGATTTAGACCCTGAATCAATCTCTGACAAAACTTAGTTGTGTTGTTTAGGCTTCAGAGAACAGAAGTTAGACTTATCCATTTTCGTTTCACCCAAACTAATTAATTTACAATCAGATACTGTGTCAGGTATGAGCTCCAACCTCCCTTCCTCCAGTCCCTGCCAATTCTCACAGCAAGTATACAACCAAAAAAGCCAAAGCCACACCCCTGCTGACTGAAAAGTGTCCCTGTTATTCATATTCTAGATTTCTGTGAAAAGCAAGGGACATGAAGAAACAATTACATACACACCCCTTCCAACTTCTCCACCCATCTTTTCCCCTGAGTATTTCTAGTACTGCATCATTAAAAATCCTGTTATCTCAGAGAATGGCCTCTCCACCATAGCATGCACACACATCTCCCCCCAATTTATTTTACCTTCAGGTTTTTTCCTCATATTCCCTTCCATGCCTCACATCTTCTAGCTTTTTTCAGATTTTTTTCCCCTCCTATGTGCATTTCCAACACACTAAGAAGTGTCCAAAGCCACAACTCCCTCACAGTCTCCAAATACAGAGTTTTTTTTAAAGAGAAAGGATGACACTGAATGTGAGACTATGACTCTCTTGGAAAGCAAATCTAGCGCTACACTTCATGAACAGTTAGGAAGATTATAACTAAATAAATTTCCTGAAAAAATCCTGCTGCTTGATTAAGAAAAATTATAACTGCAACATACCAGCCATGATCTATGTTGTTTTTAAAACTGAGGACTCAACTCAGATTTAAACAGGCTTTAAGAAACAATCACTAAACACTGCGCTCAATCATATAAAGCACCTGAGCCAGCATGTAGCTGCTACTCACCTAGGAGATTTACACTTTAGCCTAGCTGGAGCAAGCACCAGAGAAATCATCCACAGATACACAAATGTCACCAAATATTAAGTGTGTGCACACACTGGCACTTGCATGTTAAAAAGACCTGAAGGATTGAGACAGAAAACCTCAGAGATGGGCCTTCCTATTATCCCACAGATGAACATTTCAGAGGTTTCACAACTGCAGTGTTCATCAGTTAACGACACGGCTGCTTGTAACTCCTATCCCAAGTTTATGCTCTCCTAAAAATACAACAAAAAGAAGAAAGGAAAAAAACATCCAAGAAATAGTCCAAAAAAACCTACACCGATGCATGCAGAGCCAGAACAAACAACTTCCATGAACAGCAGCCCAGGTTCAAAACCAAGCAGATTGATTTTCTCCTACTGCTAACCTTCCAAGAGTGATCAACTGCAGCTGTCTCACATTTGAGGGCTGAATACGTGCAGATTTTGAAGAACACTGGATCTCTCCAACCTATAATTTACTGAGGTCTCCAGAGTCAGTCAAAAGACACTCCACTCACATTACTGAGTTTTCTCAACATTTTTGTCACTTTCTTAAGGAAGTTTGGACTGAGCCACAAAGGAAAAGTTTCTGCTCTGAGCTAAACTGGCATATATCCAAATCCACCTCATTGTTCTAGAAGCACACAGACGTGAAATCAGAGTCCCAGCCCATCATTTTATTCTAAAGTTAGCCATTACACTGATACATCTTCAGGATTTTAGTTTCTCTTTCTAAAAACTCATATTCAGACCCCAGCGTTGTAACAAAAAACCCACATGAAAAGTCAAGTAGACCAAATTCTTTATTGATCAACAGGTTCTGCTTTCACGAAGTTCTGACACCAATTCCCAAAATAAACAGTTCCTATCTGTCAATAACTGTATCTACATAGCATATTCACAGGTACTAGGGATGATCAAATTGTCTTTTCCTTGCCAATCCGTGTTATTTGGCCCCAGCCAAAAAACAGAAGAGACAATCCATGACATTTCAGTCAGAATAGGTATGAAAGATGGCAAAAGGAAGAAGAAAGAATAATATCCCAAATCTCTTCTTTTCCAAAGCATCCCTCCACAAAACATTCTTTCCAAATTACACGAAACACTGCTCTATTGAGATACCACCAAAATGAGGTGAAAACCTTGTGGGGCATCAAGGAGCTGCTGTAAGTTTATACATTCAAAAGTACCAGAGGGCACACTAGGCAGAACTGTAAAGAATCAAAACAAGTAAATGCTGAAATCACTGTAATTTAGTGCATGGTTTAAGAAAATTGGGCACATTAAGACTTCCAAACAGACAGAACAAGGCGAAAGTTTCTGCCATGAACAAGTTACTGTTATAGGTGAAAGGGAAGCTCACAGCACAAGCATTACCAAGAGGATCTTGTGGCTGCAGGTGTGACGCAGCCAGAGCTCTCACAACACTTGCGATGGAGCAGCGCCACAGAAAAGAGCCTTTCCCCGCTCTGTTTCCTGCCATGCCTTCCACGACCTGCTCTGTTAGACTAAATAAACTTGTGCAAAGTTGAGAAAAGCAGCTTTCATCAGGTGTAGGAGATAGAGACCCACATGGCTGGATCCCTTCACCTAGCACAGCCTTGAGAACACAGGGAAGCACTCACCCAGCGGAGCGCAGCAGGGCTGCCGGTCGGTACGCCGAGGTGCAGCAACCTCGTACTTTTTCCACACAACTTTTTTGGCTGCTTGAACGCTCATGACCAAGCTGACTCTTTGAATAACAGGAAAGTGAAGATGCAGAGGAAGTACACGCTAGTACCCACACAAGAACTGCATGCTGGGATTCAAGGGGGAGGGAAGCGCTGGTTTTCCTCAGAGGGTTTGACATATTCAGCCACTCAGTGACTGACAAAACCAGCCAGGAAACAAACCTTTAAAAAGGCTGCATGTTAGCAAGTAACAGACTTCAAGCTAATTGAGATTTCTTTTCTCTTTAAAATCAGATAAATATGCTGCTTTGCTACTCCTTATGAAAACAGGAGGACACTCCAGGTTTCAGAGAACTGCCGAGTTAAATTCTACAAACCAAAAATAGGAAAGCTGATGGTAATTTTCCTCTTCTGTTGAAATCAAACTCTCTAGTCAAACATCATATTAATTTTAAAAATTGTAAATACTTTTAGCATTCGTTCTGTAAAAAGTTCGCAGTATCACTATAACACTTTTTTCACACATTCAACGGAACATAAAACCAGAACAACTCTTCAACGTAAGCATCCACATCTTTTAATGGCCTTTCAAAAAAGCACAAAAAATTTTAAACATACGATTACAGCATAAAAATGAAGTTGTACAAATAAACCTAGTCAAAAATTACAAACTCTGATTAGGCATGTCTTCTCCACTGTGCAGTAATTCCAAACAAGACAGAGCAAGGAACAGTAAAGCAGAAAGTTGGTAATGCAAGGCTATGATAGGATCAGAGTTATTTTCAAGTGGGCCTTGAAACTGTGCCTGTTGCCAACTTCATAATCAAACTAAGAGGACACCAAATACTGTAGTTATGAGAGACATTGCATATTCCACACTCTCGGATACTGAACTGTACAGAATTCCAACAGCCACAACAAAGTAATGCAACAAGAAATTAACTATAACACAAGTACAAGCACCATGACCAGAGAGGAGTGCTCTAAACCACAGAATTGGTTTCAAAAGCAGAAAGACAGAGGCTGTTTGATTTGTCTGCCGATCTCATTGTATCCTGCTATAAGACAAATGTTCTAGATACGGTTCTTCTCTCTTCATTGAAATCCAGTCAGGACAGTTTACTGTATCACATCCCAGACACTATTCAGAGGAGGGAAGGAGGGAGAAATCAAAATCAGATTTTTCTTTAAATTTTTGTGGGCCAGAAGTTGATCTTACTTAAATCTGTGGGTTGGATGTTTTTTTCCCCAAATTCAAGAATTCCTCAAAGTTGAAGGCAGAAAGGCTTCACACAAAAGGAGTTCTGTTTCCATGAATAAAGACAACCGTACATTCAGGGGGCTAAACCAGACATTTGTATCCAAACATTCTGTGAACCATGCAAACAAGACCAAAGTGGAAAGGTAATAAAAGTTTTAAAGCTAGGATTTTTATTTTAGAAACAAACAAGGACGTATTTTGTAAATACAAATACAAGCCTTACTGTGCGCCAAGCACTTACCAAGCACAAAACAAAAAGATGCTGCCAACTCCACCAGGCAAACAATGAGAATTAGCAAACAGACCTGCAAATATGCCAGAAGTCTTACCAACAGCACCACATGTTCCTTTTTTCAAGGTTTGATGAGACTGGTCTGAATTCCCTAAGAATGCTCTCCCTGTATATCCAGTACCTCACTTCACCTTAATCCCTGCCGCTCCAAGGTAAGGCCCACCCACACTTGGCAAGACTGAAGAATAGGCACAGGTTTCACAAGTCAGCTAGTTTGTGACAACAATTCTGGGTTTACCACTTCTCAAATGAGGTGATTGCAGTCAGTGAGAGCAGTTAGAGAAGCACCAGCCTGACTCCATCAGTCCCGTGAACCTCATTCAATATGAAGCTATGAGCGAAGCTGAGTAAATCACTCATGTGCCAGAGCTTCCAGAGAAGCTCAGCTCTCAAGCCCTGCCTGCCATCAGCAGCTGCCCCGTGAACATCAGAGAAACCACTTTTATCTAACAGCAGTTTTACCTCAAAAATCCAACATTTAAATAAGAATATACACTGAGAATATTTATTAACTTGGGGGGGAAGGAAGACAGGGGGTTGTTGCACTATGTTTAAACTTAAAAAACAAACATCTCTTGCCTAAATGGAGATAGAATTACTAGCATGAAATAGTTTCATATCAAAACTCATCTGCAAATAAGTTAGCTTTAGGATGGCAGGAATATTTTTAAGCTAAATTTTTAAAGTGAAACCATGGCCTCTGTGAATATCTGAAGTATTGGATGTGAAATCCATACATTAACTGCAGGAGGAGATAAGCAGAAGAAAAATGGAAATTTCTGGTCAAAGTAATCTTTGAAGAAGGCAAAGGAAGACTTCTTAAAAAAATTTTTAACCTAAGTCCAGAGCTCAACATACTAGTATACTCTCTACCCATAAACCACTTCATTCATTAGGAGGAAGATGGTCTCATTTCTACTACTACTGAATTCAACAGGCCATTTATTCAGTAGCTCTCTGACTGGAGTACGTGCTCTCTTCTATTCTCTCTGGTGTTGACAGCAGTAATCAAATTTTGTACATGCCACTGGCCCTATTATAGTTCCACAGCAGCTGGCTGGCTGCCTAGGCTTCTTATCATGTATGATAAGAGACCAGCCAAACTGACCAGCTGAAACTACTGTGGGAAGACAGAAGTAGAGGGAAGCCTAACTAGAAGCCCAGTAAGTAGAAATCATGTCGTCTTACGCTTGCCCATGTATTACAAAGCATGAAGAACAAGGCTACACTCAACACATGACAAGCTTGCTTTAACAGTTTTCGGGAGGACTGGGGCTTGGATGACAATTCAGCCCTTGTTGAAGAGTAGGTCTGAATGGCACACTTCACATGTGACACGCTACTCATCTATTGCTCAGTCCACACAGCAGGGAATGGGAAAGCAAAAAAGCACCTAGAGGTGGGGGGAAAAGGATAAAAAGAGGGGAAAAAGAACCTCAGACAACTGTACCCATTCATTTGAAGATGAGCTCACAAATACTTAAGATCACCTTTCTATCACAGCCCCAGCATACACACAGTCAGCACTGGGTTCAGAGTAAAACTAAAGTTCATGGAGGCAAACAACAATGGGAGCAGAGGGCAACATCCTTTAATTATGAAACTCCCCTGTATGCAAGACAATCTATAATGAGATTGGTTTCCATTTCTTCTTTGCCTTCTGGGAGCCTTCCAAGAGCCTTGAATGCCTTGACTCTGAGAAGAGGAAACTGGCTTCTTTTTCACAGTCTGCCTCCTTCCAGCTGTGCTCCAAGTAGGCCTTGGGTAGCCCTGCTCTGAACTTCCACTCTTCCATACAAGTCCATAGAGAAAGGCTTGGGTTTATAGCAGAGGAAAAAAATAAACCTAAGGGACTTCTTACAGGAGCAGAACAAGGAGGTACAGAGTTCCTCCTTCACCTTCCTTCTCCAAGGTGAGAGCCAAGCAAGCCAAGAGTTTTCCTAGAGGGGAAGCTCAGCCTTTCTCAAGGTTCCTGTGCTACCTGTCTAGTCCTACCCTTTATAATACTGCTGTAATGAGCATCCAGTTAAGAGCTGCTCATTCTGTGGGATTAACACCCCATAATTTTGTTCAGGATGTTTTATTTCGCCACAACAACCTGACAACTTTTTTTGCTGGCCTGCCAAACAAGATTTGAATTAGCAGGCCACACAATACTTGCTTTTCAGCAAGCAAACAAGCACTTCTACGGAGATGCTAAGAAGTATGGTGGAGGAGCAACAGGAACTTGAACAGAAAGCAATGTTTCAAATGCCTGCTGCATTTTGTGGAAACTAGTTATTAGTTTAACCCCTACTTCCAGGAAACCCACAACACCAGCAAATTCAGATGGAGAACAATGAGTTTTTTGGCATTTCTATTGAAACCTCATTTCACACAGCCAGGTTCCTGTCAGCATAAAGCTTTCTACTGAAAAAGAAAGTTATTAATACAGTAAATGCCCTCACTACTGTGGAAGAGGAACAGAGTGTGTGGCAGCTAGTGGAGCACTGCAGTACAGATAACACACAGAGGTATTCTCTCAGTGCTCTCACAGGCAGCTGCAACACAAGCCCTTCCAGCACACAGCGCTTCAGGCACTTGACACATGGGTCTCGTAAAACAGCATGTCTGTGGCTGCCACAAATAACTGACTCATCCTGCAAAAGAAATAATAGTAGCAACTGTACATAAACTGTAATGCCTTTCAAGGATCACCATCATTTTAGTCTTTTTTGACGTTCCTCTTACAGCTTTTCCCTTTTCCTTTTGTAAAAGGGAATATTTTGAATGTAAATACTGAGAAAATCTGTGGAACACATTAATCTGCTGAATGTGTTGTTTACATTATAATCACACCTGTAAAACCCAACCACATCCAAACAGTACCTGCTTTTCACAGAATACCCTAGGCCACCTGTTTACAGCAACTCAGAGGAGTGACAGGAGGTCCACAGGAAAAGTAGAAACCTTCTGTATTTTGCTTCTCATTCAAAATGCTGAGCACACCTTCCAAAACAAGGTTCCTGCCCATTCACAGGCACCTTTATAAAACAGATCCCAATGACCCCATGACAGACGCACTGCTCAACATTTGTGTGCTCCTATGCTGGGGTGTAACATGTATATCAGCAGAAGGGCAGACACTGAGCCCTGAATGACAGCAGGCAAGCCCAAGCACAGGAGAGGGGCCATCACTTGAGCTGCCCCAGCCCCTCCAACAAGCAATCCTGGTGGTTCACAATTTTCAAAACCACTTGCTCTGCTGCAGTGGGACAGACTGGTCTCAAGCCAGTGGCAAAGCAGCTGTAAGAGCTGCTGGTAAGCAACTCCACCCAGGACAGGCAATTGCCCTCAGCATACACCACAGCACCAGGGATTGCTGCAGAAAAAGGCACTGCTTCCAAAAAACATCTCATTCTTCTATCTTTCATATGCCAGGACACAATCCAAAGCTTTGGAAGCAATGGTTTAGGCAAGACTATGAATAATTTATTTGTACATTTTCCTGTCACTCATTTTGTAAATGTCTGTTTGTACCTCCAAGAACATAAACATCTCAAAGCTTCCTTGTAAATTCCACAGGGTTTTTTCCTTAGAAAGTATCTTCTGATAGAATCTTTTTAAGCTCTTCTGGCTTTCCCCATCCAGACTTCACAGGGCTGTGCATCGGTGTCTGCCTCAAGCCGGGCAGAGAGGAAGGAAAACATATCAGGAAGCCTGGAGAGGAGCTCTGGAATAAGCACATCTCCTAAGCCTTTAGGCCTTCACTCTACAGCTAGGACTGCAACCACAACCCTCATCCCAAAAGCTAAAACTCTTATCCCCCACCATGGTGAGGAGAAAGGGGGGACATAATCACAGTGAAATACAATCACAGGCACGTTTCAACAGTGGTGCACCCTGGCCAAGGACCGTGGCCAACGAACAACAGGGTTCCACCAACGCTGCAACTCCAAAGATCTGAAAGTTTGGGTTTACTTTTTTTAATGCCATGTCACAATGCATGGGTGATCAGACAGCACCCTCTAAGACATTAGCTCTTCAGCTGCACCATTTAGAACATGCTATTTATTTTCAAACTGGCACTGAGTATCACAAGTATATACATAACCAGTCTTGTTAAAATTAGCGATCAATTTCTTCCACCCAGACAGTCTACTTCCCTTCCTGCTTCCAACAACGTATTCTATTCATCCTTTCCCACAACAAAAAAAAATATACAGAGGACAAAGAGGGACAGCATTGTGCAGAGATGCCCTGCTTTCTGCAGGAACTATGTAACAGAATTCTTAGGACTTCCCAGTCACCATGCTGGGGATGGAAAGCCTTGTTCACCTGGAAAAGAGGGATGTGCAGAAAGTCTGCATTAGGAACCCCAAGTTTCCCTATTCCTTCCTTGAACAAGAATACTGAAGAGAGCTCCCTAAGTTAAACAGGCTGTCTTTTCCTAGTTCAGAGTGCTAAAAAAAATCAGTAAGAAACTATTAGACGCATTCTAAAAATAAGAAGAATAAAATGAAGTCTGTTCCCTATGGACCTTGGTCAGGTCCAACACAAACATCTCCAGTTAAACTCCCTACTCCTTAGAGGACAAACCTGTCTCCTGACAAGGACCCAAGGCAAACATCCCTCTTTCTGAAACTGCATTGCTGTTACCAGAGTCAAAAAAAGAAAAAAAAAAGAATAATCAACCCAAAACACATCTACTGAGCTCAGTGCAGCAAGGCTGCCCTGAGTGTTCAGGACTTAGCACCGTGACACAGCACGCAGCTCAGATGCAGGCACCCAGCCATAGTCCTAGAGCAGCCAGCTCGCTGAGGACAGGCATCACACCATTCCTTCTGCATGATGCCAGAGCAGCAATGCAAAATTTTCTAAACTACAGAAAATCATCTTAGAATTACCTACACTGCTGCCACTGTATAAGCCTTTACTTTCATAAAAGACCCCTTTACCAAATGAAGGGAAAAAACCCACACAAAATATACTCCTGTTCAATCCTCTTTAAATCCTCCAGTTAACTTAATATAGACTTAATATATTGCTTGTTAATTTGTCCCAATAGTTAAATTTACACACTGCTAAAAGCTTACACAGCATTCACAACCTTTTGCCACTGATCTCCTTTTAACAGCTACAAATTGCAAATCATTGTGTGACTAAGGTTATCAAGACTTCAACCAGGTCAGAGTATATTTCAACAGATAATCCAACATTCAGACATTTTGGCAGGTATAACATTCTACAAAGACTGTATTAAAAATAAAATCATTGCATTAATTGTCAGGTGCTAGAAGCGCATCATTAAAATTGTTGTTAAAATTAATGGTCTTCTTTCTGTCCTCCCTCACCAATTAGTACAGAAGAGAAAGAATGAGGTTCAATCACGTGCTTTGTTAAACATTGAACCTACGGGAACCTGCAAAATAATGGATTAATAAACTACTCCGAGGCTGAGGTCAGTTTACAGAGGAATCACCACACAGCAGCTATGGCAACACAGAATCACCACACTGCACTGCCAGCTAGCAAAGAGAAACATAAGAACAAAGAGCAAAGCAACAAACAGCATCAACCTGCTTTTATAGGGCCGTAGAAGTGAGAATTAAAGCTGTCAGAGGGAGTGCTCTTCAGCTTAGCACAGCATTTCTGTGTATCAGGGGACTTGGGAGGCACTGTGGAAAAGAGACAAAGCACATGGCACAGCTGAACCATTACCTAAAGGAAGAATAGACTCACACAACTAAACACCAAAAAGCCTCAAGTCTCTGACAGTAATGCTACACAGTCATAAGCAGAGATCCAACAGCAGTGAAAACGACAGGTGCACATTCTGTCCTAAATAAAATGCACTATCTATCTCAAGCCACCAGCCCAGGTTCCCAAGCAAAGACTGGGAAGCAGCCCAGTCTGAAGAGGCCAAGCAATAGCTGGGTTAATAGGGACCTCACTCAACTCCACACTAGCTAAGGAAAGCTCACACAAGCACCATCAGCAGAGATGTGGTAACAGCGGACTAGGCAGTGGTAAGCAGCTGAGGGACAGCAGCTTATTCAATTCTGCAAGCTAGCAGAAGATTGCATGTTTACACCCTCGCCTGTTTTCAAGAAATTTGCAGCAAGCTTTCTGTGTGTATATTTTGCAGGCTTCTGCCAGGTCAAATGGAAAACACTGGGCTCAGTTATTTAAGCTCAAGTGTGCGGAGGAGTAATTACCAAAGCTCCACTGGACAGAAGGATTGCATTCTTTTATTCTTCAAATGCCACCACCCACTAAGATATGATAATAAAACTCTCAGAAACCTTGTAAGCAAATCCAGCAAACATTGTGCAGAAGTTAGCCTGCAATCACATGGTACCCATCTCAAAAACTCCATCTGTGCCTCTCAAAGTACTGTGGCACAATGACCAACTCCACTACTTGCTGCCACCACCATCATGGTTTTTGTCCATAGCCAAGTGTTAGTTGGATTTAAAGCCTAAATCATGTGAAGGTTGAGACAGAGGCCACACAAAGTATATTCTAAAAAGTCTCTGTGCAAGACTGACTGGCAAATCATACACATTCCTAAGCGAGACAAATGAAGCCCCAAAACACAACTGCTCCTTTGTGAACAATTACTGTGATGCAAGAGATGCAGCACAGCATTCCCACAAATATTTAATGTGAACAATATACATATTTACTACCTGATTTTAAAACAACTTCAAATTTTAAAAGGCTTAAAAACAGATGCACACACATTATTGGTCACCTTACTGAAGCACCTTGAAGTGTGAGCAGGCACAGTCTCATCCATGGTCTGAACAGCAGCTTTTCAGCTATCCATGTCACACCCCCATTTTGTACTACTGGTTATGAAGCCATCTGACATTGCCTGCAACAACCTTACAACCAGCCAAATAAAAGTTCACATTCCTTTAACAAAAACATTTTAAGGCTGAAGCCTTGAATAATTGCCTTTTTTCCCCTTTGAATTTAATACATATAAACAATAGTTTAAATAAACAATCACTGTTTTCATGTATTGCAAATATAGATATATCATGGCTATACTCACAATGAGAATGTATGTAATATAAGCACCCTTGTTCAAAAGTTTTTACACCAAAGTGGACAGATTGACATTCTGAGACACCTGAGGGTCCTGTGTGCTCAAGACCCTCACTCCATTTAGCAGATGAGCTTTTAACACCCCCCAGTCTCCCTAGCAGAGGAAGCAAAGTGCTCCAAACAGCACACATTTACCAGTTTGTTCCTTATGTTGTCTTGTGTTTCCTACTACCCTACTTGCTTTTTTTGCTGCTACCAAACAGTGAATAGGTTTTATCATAGGGTTATTTTCTTACTAGTTTAACTTCCCCTGCTTGAGCAGCAACAAGCTGCTACTGAAAAGCAAGCCTTGTCTCTCTCTGCAGACCTGCCAACACATCCAGGCAACAACCACTTCAACTTCACAAAGTTTATATTGAAGTAAGTTGCATTAAACTTGTTCACAGGTCTCCTTAAAAGAAATCTCTTTATAGGTTGGTAAAACTCCAATATAAATAAAGGAGATGGACAACAAAACACAAACAAGTTGAATGGCAGTTGTAATTCACTCAGACGAGTGTGCAAGTGTCTTTGTTACTCTGCCTTCAACCTGCCCTAGATTTGAACACTTCTCTATAATACCAATATTGAACAAATCATTATAATGCCTTCACCACCAATAATTTAATATCTAACTGCAGTATTCTCACAGTTAACTGTCATTTCAACTTTTCTATTTATGTGCGGTTCCCTTACTTCAACTGGACTGGTTTAAGACAGTTGTATGAACAAAGCATTATAAAACTTCACTGCTGCTTGGTTTTGGTTGGTGGAGTTTTTTGGGGTTTTGTAGCACAACCACAGCATTGATACTGTTTGTTTTCTTTAATCTGCTCGTAGGTGAATTTGTTTAATTTTGAATCACAGCATTCTGACACATTCTCCTCCCTCTATCAAAGTTTGCCACAAGTATTTCAGGTCAGCCACAGAAAAAAGATAAGCCCCTATTACGTATCCTTATAAATATGGTTTGAAAGAGGGGATTCACAGACTAAAGATCTTCACAGCTTACACTGTGAGATAAGCAAGACAGTTTAGGATAAAGGTGGCAAGGTTCAGAAACAGAACTTCATACAGATGCAATTAAAATGTTTGCCACGCTATTTCAAAACAACCTGCTACAACCTACCTTTCTGGGAACTTGTGCTACTAAGTGCATGTGAGACTCTGGGTCACTGAAATGTAGCTCTAGTGTAAATGCAGCTATATGGCCACGAAGAGTCAAGAAGCTGTATTACCCAGGGATTTTCAGAGATTTACCTTTACATTCAAATAACTTCCCCAGCCCTGCAGTTTTCCACCACCTCTCTTTCTCCTTACTTGCCTCCAAATACTCATTTACTCTTCCTGTAAATGATCAAAACCCCACAACTGTTAAGAAAAAAAAAGATGATCAGCTCTCCAAGCAAATCTCAGGACAGTTCATTCAGTCTTCTCACACCCACATGACCATCAGGTGCTGTCACACTAACAATTTTGTACCTACCATTCCACCATAATTAACTATCTTTCTTCCCTTGTTCTACCTCTGATCTACATGGCTGTTCATCAGTCTTTTGACTCTGTGTCAGGAGGGTCAAAATCAACGAGGCAGGCCAGTTCATTGCATTCCATCCAGTACAACCCCAGTGAAGTGAGTATAAATCCCTACCAATACTGCACAGAAAACATGCACATCCCCTGTTTTGTCCCTTGCATCCAAGATCAGGCAGCTGGGACGAAGAAGCAGCAGAGAACAGGACATGCTCCTGGTCAGGACCAGATGCAACCACTGAAATTCTTCCACCAGTACACAAAAGCAGGAACAAGTAGACATGGGGGGAGAGGGGAGAAACATTTCCACAAGAAATCTAACTTGCATCAGATGCCCCTGTGATGGTATTTCAGCTACCAGCTGGACCATGACTCATAGATCGCCAATACCAGGCTTCTGACTAAGCCCAGCTCAGCCAGGGAGCTTTGCTACCTCCATCTGACAAACAGGATTGGAGAACCCCCCAGGGTCTACCCCAGCCCTTGTTGCCTCCTCCGGGAATTAGGAGGAATTGCTCCAACACATTTCAATATCTGTATTTCAGTAATTGTCAGGGATACACACCCACCTGCAGACAGCTAGAACTTTGTGACGACCACTGGAAGAGCTGGAGCACCTCCCAGTTCCTATCATAGCCATTCATTCAGTTCCCCACATACCGTACAGTCCATTCCGGCCAAAGACACCAAGAGGACTCCTGTGACATAGCTGCTTTGCCATTTATTTCACTGCTTCAGAAAACCAGTCTCACCAACAACCTATTTCCTGACTAAAACCAGGAAGTCTGCTGGGAAGCCATGCCAGGGCAGCAGTGATGACAGGAGGGAATCCCTCATGCTTCATTTCTTAGCCACAGCATCTGGCCACAACCAATTCTACAGCCCACCTGTCCCTCAAAACCCAGGAATGGATTACAGACACAGTGAGCAGATCAAAGAGTTCTTTTGGTAGGTTCTTCCCCTCCCCTAAGCCCCATCTTCTATAACAAAACAGAAGAGCCAAGAGATTTGTTATGATTTGGAAGCATACAAGGTATGTTCAGGTTCTGCGGCTGGTGGGGAGCAAGAAGGTTCAAACACAGCAGCAATCCCAAAATAGTGTAGAGCTTGAGAAATAAAAACAGAGAAGGTGAGCAATTCCAACCCAGCCCACTAGTTACAGAAATTATGCAGGGCTCCTGAAGACATCAGAAATTTGACAGCTTCAGCTAGGCTTTCCTATGAAGATAAAATGGTCAAATTTTATAACTAATTTTCATGGCTAATACCACTATGAAATGCAAATTTTCTTCATTATCTGTAAAAAAAATTAACATATATTACATTCCACTCTAAAGAGTGCTGTATCGGCATGCAAAAAGAAGAAAAAAAGCCATCACAAATCAGGATAATGTTAGAAAGGCTTGCTAAGCATTGCAAGTAAACAAAACAGCACTCTCATCTACAACAACTTCACAGAAATGCAGCAGAAGTGTTTCAGCACTGTCAACCTGAGCGTAAGTTCCCAAAATTATTTTGGAATAAGCCACATGCCTTTTAACACAACCCAGGTTCAAAAATAGGCATTGCCAAGATCCACTTACTCAAATCATCTTTTAGAGGCACCATTGTAGCCCCCAAGTACCTTCCAGCTAAACTGCAGACAGTTTAGCCCTCTGTAATCAGTCTCTCGTCCTTTTCTGGCACTGTAACAGTGCAAAATGACACCTGGTGTGGGAAGGACAGATCATAGAATCTGCTAAGCTGGAAGGGACCCATCAGGGTCACTGAGTCCAACTCCTGGCCCTGCCCAGCACACCCCAGGAATCACACCATATGACCCACACCCCTTGTGTCTGGATACAAGATCCACTATCAAAGTGGAAGCTAGGCAGAGTAGAACCATGTTCATGGTTGCTCGTGTTTGCATTAACAAGTTATTGCCAGACCTTTGACTGTGATTTATGAACAATGCATGCAGGAAATGGAACAAAAAAAACCCAATTATCACTAAAAAGCTGAGCACATAGTGGTGAAATCCCAGCATAGTATAAAACCACAAGGAAGCTATATACGTGACACTTAAAGGCTGAGTTAAGTTTTTACTTCCACAAAGCCAAGGTCACAGGAACAAGCCCAGTGCAGTCACGAGCAGAGAACCACAGAAGCCTCTGCAGCTGGGTGGGGACCTCTTGCTGAGAGTGAAACTAAAATTTTCCAGCAAGTTCAGGAAACCACCACTATCCCTCTCCATTCAGCGAGGCTATTCAAACACAACTTTCACGGTCACATACACAAGTAAGTACACAGACAAGGAAGGAGACAAGCATACAGAAAGACAGGAAAATACAGCTACAAGCTTCCAAATTCAGATGCTGACCAACAGGACAGCCTTAATGTATCTTGGATCAAGTGGAAAAAACAAACAAACAAACCTCTACTAGCTTTTCTCCAGCAGAGTTGTAAGGAAGCAGTGACTCTACCTGCATTTTCAGAGTCCAAATGCCAATATCCAGACACTACATATATAGGAGAAACTGACAGATGTCAGAAAATGAAGACACCTATGAGAAGCCTTTACCAAACATGCAGAGTAGCTGAACTCAACATCCACAAACAGTCATGAGAAGTGTTTGAGATTGCTTGCCACTTGAGACGTCAGAGCCGACCAGGAAAGGGTGTGAGTTGGGGATGGAAGGCAAACAAAAAAGAAGTAGCAATAAATTTTATCACACATAGGCTGAAATCCCTCAGTTGTTTGCCCGAGATGCACTTTTTCGGTATCTACTACATGAAGTCTCTGATCTCATGAAGCAGCAAGCATGTCCTCTGTCTGCCACTTCTGTTCTGAATGTGTCTGCCCTTTAAAAGCCTTTTACTGGTTGAGTCAGAAGGTTTACCTTTAACTCAGTTATGGCATTGTTTTTTTTAAAACAAATTGAATATGCAAGAACACATATTGTCCACATGGCATTTGCTCATCCTGGAGACAATTATTCCAGTCACAATCTAGAGGACTACCACTCAATCGAAAGACTTCAGGACACAATACACCAATTCTTACACCAAACTCAGATAGTTTTAAAAAAATTACAAATCACCATGTTTCTAGTAATTGTTTTCACTCAAGGTTTTCAAGAGTTATCTTCTATATCCCCAATGCCCAGGATCTCCCCACAGAGTCTGCATGTGACAAGGAAATAAACCCACCCCTTAAGAGTGGCCCAGTCATGTCAGTGATGCACTCCCACATGGGCACACACACACTTGTTGCTAGCTGCCTCCAAGCCACCCCTTGTTGGCTGGGCACGACTCAGGGATGTTCAGCATGGATTGCAAGAATTCCCACCCCAACATGTGATGAAAGAAGTACAGATACACACTTCAGTGTGAGGCTTTACCGTACTCCCAAGCAACTAACTGGAAACACCATTAAAGACAGACTTCTAACAATCTCAGATCCACACACTGCTGTATAATTACTCTCAACTTGAAAGGGCTGCATAACTTTCCAGGAATATCATGATCTCTAAACACAAGTCCTAGGAAGGGAAAGTAGACAGAGGTCTATGCATACACACGTGTGCCCAGGCACATACAGCTGCATATACCTCCTTCTCTCTTATCTTTGAGTGTACACAACAAAGATGACAAAAACCCATCCCCATCACATCTTGTTCCATCACTTAAAAACCACTGCCTTACCTTGTGGCTGGGCTTTTGTATTTCAGGAAGAAACAACCAAGCCAGAAAGTGCATAATTACATTTCTATTTAGCATTCACTTTATGAGGGGGAGGGGTAGGAACAGGAGCAGTTGAAAATATGTCCTTCCCTGAGGGCTGAAACTCATGAAACATGGTTTTTTTGAAAAAGAGGGTTGTTTTTTTTTCCCTTGGAACTCTACCATCTCCATTCCCTAACCCTTACAATAACTTCAGTGGGTACATCTAATCACCTTGCTAATCCTCAAATAACGTATTTAGTATTCAGTATTTTATTTGAGCCATTACTGCCACTCAGGAGAAATCTTGTTGCCTTTCTCTCAACACTAGTCACAAGTGACACCTACCTACCTAGTGACTAGTTATAACAAAAAAGCAAGGCATAGGAACATCCTAATCTTTGAAAGCTCTACCTTCTTTCAGTTTTGAAGGTACTCATTACTCCACATCTGCAGTGAGAAAACAGAAAAATGAAAAGGAAGTCAGGGTAAGCTTTTTTGTTTGTCTTCTTTTGCGATTTGTTTGTTTTCTTAAAGAAGACTAGGCTATAGTGCTAATGATCAAGGCTGACCTTCCTGGATGTTTTTGATATTTCCCGTGAAAAAAGCAGAGATCTGAGTTATGGATACTCCAAAGGTTACATCCATCTATCAAGCCCAAGGTCTGTGATGATCAATAGCACTAAAGAGTGACAAAGATGAAATCAATTTTACAGTTTTTCCTTCTGAATAAGAGCAAATGAAAAAAAAAAAAAAAACCACTACAAGTTCTGCAGTATAGACAAGTCTCATCCACAGATACCTTAATAATTGACAGCTACTCTTGTAACATGGTGACCCAAAGCTAAAGCATAAAGAGGCCTTTACCACTTCAAATTTCATCTGGATATCCATACTTAGGAACACCCTGCCCCACCAGGATAAAAGATCTCTTTGATAAGGTGGCTCTGATGTTAGGCTGAATGCAAGTTGAAAAACAAGAAAAATGTTAAGCCTTTGAGCTTACTCACAATCATTCACTGAAGAAACCCAAGACACAGCACTCAGCCTGGTAACAGCAAAGATGAACTATTACAGGCAGTTGGCACTACAGACAGATTGCACCCAAGTGAAACAAAGGTTTCTAAAGGGCTCCACTGCTCCAAGAAACACCATCAAGACACGACTACTGGGAACCAAGCTCAGGAGAACTAAGCACATGGAAAGTTACAGCTGCTTCTTTACTCAAGAGAAATAATAAGAAGAAATAAGAAATAAGAAATACTTTCTTCTCTCAAGAGAAATAATAACAAGAAATAACTAGGGAAAATGAAGGACAAAGTAGTAGAGGGACAGAAGAACACCACACTTAAGAGAAAAAAAAACACAACTAGCCATGCTGAAATACAATACTTAGATTAGATTTAGCTACAAGAGAAATCAAGGGTATTCTTAAATAGTAAAGGGGATCTGAATTCATTAGCAAGAATTTAAAAACACACTACAAGGACGCAGTTTATATCAAACAGTTCCATCACCTAATACCTACTAGACACAACTGCCTACTAAATACTGTGTGTGTTACGTGTAGAAACTGCCTTTTTCTCAGCCACTGTGTTTTTATACTAAGCTGAAAGAGGTGTCTACAGTTTTTCAGCATTTCCACCTACTTCCTATTTTTATGCATCAACACTGATTCTCTTGCAAGAAGTCATCTCTTGGGGTTAAATTTTAACAGACCATGTTATATTTGCATAGGTCTAGTTAATGAAGAAGTGACTGGCAGAGAGTAATATCCTGACCTTCTGTCATGAATTTTAATTGCCTGCAGATGGTTAAGTTTAGCCTTATCTTCCCACATAAACAGATCCACATGGATAATTTCTCCCTCACCTTATGTAGTGCACTGGCACTTCACGAAGCCCACTGCTGTGCCCATGAGTTCCCTGCAACACATCCTGTGGTGGGTGAAGTGGAGCAGTGGGTCAGGTGTGACCCCTGCACAGAGGACCTGAGGTGGGTGCTAAACTGAAATTACTCTGCCCAAACCCAGTTGAAGAATTCTCCCTGGTAATGCCATGGCTACTGGAAAGAGAGCAATTTCTAAGCCAGCCCGGTTGTTGTGACTTTTATGATCTCCACTGTCTTGTAAATTTGTCACATTTCTTCAAAGAGAATTATTCCTCATCCCCAACACAGGGTCCCCCTCCTTGTTCTTGAGGTTGCAACTGAAGAACAAGGCCATTTTAAAAGAAAAACCAGCTTGGAAAAATTGAGGAAAGGAAGCAAGCATTATTCCATCCCTCTATGAAATTAAGAATTTCACTTCAACTGAACAATGAGAACCTTTCCTCCTATACCAAATTAATGCCAATAACTGAGAAGGACCAGCAGATTTATCAAACCTGAGGTTAACTTGCAATTTTTGAAAAAACCTTTAATAAGGTCTACCTAATTCAATTAGGCGAATTTCAGTAAAACTTAGATATGCATTAGAGGAGGTACAAAGCTTTTCTCCTGTATAAGCAATTTTTAAAACAAAGGTTTCATTGAATAAATGACAATCCAAAGCAAGATGCCTTTGCAAAAGTCACATATTGCCAGATTCAACTCTCGGCACCCTTACTCAGCACATTTTAGGTGTGTCATGTGGGGTTTTTTCAATATGTGCTTTTGCAACAAAACCACTAACTTTGCATGCAGCTACTTGCAAGATCCTCACAGATTTTCTGCCAAACCTCCTCTACACTACAGTGTTAATTCACCATATAAATATTCAAAGATATTCTTGACTACCTGCCAGAGGGGAACACGCTCCTCTGTAGCTACACAGCCACATCCATGCTTGCTTAGCTCACTATAGTAATGCTCTGCCCTGGGGTGGAAATGCAAGGCCAGGCAACAAAGTTCCACTAAGACAGGAACAAAAAATCCCAAGAAAAAAAGCAAGCCATCTTGGTCACTCCAGGACACTTTTATCCTTTGATATTTAGCTGCCTAGAGCAAAGCAGGAACCCCAACAGTTTCTCTGTACATAATGCATGAAGTTTTCTTTGCCTACTGCCTCCACAGTTTTTACCTAACCAAGTCCAAGACAAGCCTGAAAAATTCATGTCAGGATGAGTTTCTATAGTAATAGTTGCAAGGGGACAGAGAAGGGTGACCACACTCACACTTCACGTGTCCCTCAAATACAGGCAAAACCACTGGAAAATTGTCACAAGAGCTCACCGGGTCACATCTCAGCTAAGAAGGGAAGCTAAACAAGCCTAAGGATATCCAACCCTATCCTCCACAGCTGATGACCAAAGACAAAGGTAAAATGAGTTTGGGAACAAACAGGCTTGTTTTACACTAAACAGAAACAGTCTGTGAGGCAGAAGTAGGCATGAAGACAAAAAAAAGAAGTAAGATTAGATTCTGTTTTGGTCACATTTTTCATCTGTTTCAAGAGCCTAATTTTGTCATTTAAGAGGTCAAATAACTCAAGGCCAAGGTGATATTTTGGACCCTTTTTAACCTAGTTTTACATTAAATAAGTATATTTTCCTTAAGGATGTAATTTTAAAAGCAGTCACTTTTGCACATGTATTCTTACTTGAACAGGAATTTTAAATAATCTTCAAAATTAAATATGTGGTTATTCATACTTAATTTAGTTGTTTATTCTAGAGAAGGAAACTTTAAATAGGACTTTACAAATTATTTAAAGCTAAGAGAACATTTAACTAGTTCTACTTGTGATAAAAAGAAACTACAATTATTGAATCAGCTCTTGGTAAGGTTCTAGCAAAGAAAACCTCTCACCTTGCATTAATACACTGCCCCTCATGACTGAGATATAATTTGACCAGTTTGCAAAAAGTGCAGGGCACTCTCTTTGCACTTGAATGTTAGAGCAACGGGTTACCTATTTACGCTACAGAGATTTCAATAAACAGCAGATTATTATTTATAACAAGCTGGATGATTCTGGAAGACATGATCTAACTGACTCACCCATTCCTCAGCTGTACTCTCACCATGCCAAGCCCTGCAGGACTGGAGGAGGGTGGGGGGAAATGTCTAAAGACTGTCAGGGAAGGAATGATTTATGTAGTAAAACTTGTATCAGGTTCCCTTTGATTAAGATACTTCAGGGATGTCTTAGTTAAAAAATAGTCATTTAAGCAGAAATTTTCCTTTGTTCCTATTTATTTCAATACTTAGGTCTAAAAATAATCGTCTGCAAAATAGGGTTTTGCAGACATAATTCTTTTAACTATATCCACCTTACATAGAAGGTGCAAGCTCTGTATCATACACCAATTTTTACTAAAATTAGATTTTACAATTTGTCAACCTCTCCAAAAAGGCTTTTGTGATACCTTGCAGATTCCAAACTGTAGCTGAGTTCAATTTATTCATCCAAAAAGGAGAGGGATAAAAAGAAAGGGAAAAAATATAGTCTCTATTAAGTATACCACAATACAGATACAAAGCAATTTTTAAAAAAAGTCTCACACAATTGGCACACATGACTTTTCCCCTACTTACACCACACTGCATCCCAGATAACAGATCCAGATCAAAATCCGACTCACAGCCACAGATTCTCACCAAGATCAAACAATTAATTTAATTGCTTTTTAAAGACTTCCAGTAACACCAGTTATCTTAATTACCATTCATCTGCTCTGTCAGATGATAACCTTTTGGCTCTGCTAAATTTGGGAGTGCCAAGAACGTATAATTTCCTTTTTTCCATTGTATTGTAGATGAGAGTTGAGTCCCCAACTTGTACATTTTTACATTTTTTTGGCAGCACAAGAGCTTTTTAATAGGATTGCAAGTTAAGGTCCTTTCTGAGTGCTGGAAGAATATGAAAGGAACCTTACTACAAATGAGAATACCAGGCACACAATATCTTAGGAGGAACAAAAACCCTTTTTCTGCTTTCTGCCCTCCATCACCAGGAGAAAAACAATTGTGTGCATTTTAGTATGAAGGGGAAAAAATATCAGATTAGAGAGCATAAGGACCCAAATCCATAAGAAAACAGACTTTTCCAACTGAAGGAAACAAATTTAAAGTTTCAACTCATTTCACAATTTCTCTCCTCCTTACCATACCCACACAAATTATGCAGAATACTTTCATAATCAGCTTGCACTTCTCTCAGCCACATAAATTTTTGTTTCAGATGATCACTGTAGCACATTACCATCTTTCAGCATTGCAGTGTATCCCAAGTACTCCTTGGGATAGTAGAAAGTAGTTCTTTAACCCCTTCCTTCTTTCCCCAGGCAGCAAAATGAAGTTCAACTGAACACTATACTTTCAATTTTTACTATATGGGGACAAATACAAGTTAAAGTCAGAAAACGCAGGGCCAAAATAAGAAACTATAACAAAAGGAGGTGAGAATTAGCATGGAATATAAATTAATCAGCAAAACATTGCTAAGCAGTATTCGTTTTTCTTAGCACTCCATTTGAACATTATATAGGCGCAGTCCATTTTTACCACCTGACTAAAGGTTTCTGCTCCATCCCAGCTTCCTCTGCCCAACAGCAGCATGGAAGCACAGGAAGAAAGGATGCATCAAGACTTCCAGGGCTACAACCAGCAGCAAATTTAGAGATTTCATTTTCTTTCTGCCCAAATCACCCTAGAACCAAATTCTCCACTGAATACATTACACAACATACACTGCAAAGCTTTGGAGATGGCTAGGAAAAATTAGTTTATCTCATTTTCTCTAAAGGCCATTCAACAGATCTGTACTTCAGAGAAGACTCTACTATCAATCATAGACTTAATCCTGAAACTAAACTTAATCAACTACACTAAGGACACTGATTCCTTTAAGGATGAATACAGCAGCACAAGACCTTTTCAACACTGTATTGCAAAGAGAGAGTAAAATCAAATTTGACATGCCTACAACAGGTCAGGCCTTTTAAGACCCTTCACTGCTTTCACACTAACTTTCTCATTGTTAAGGCACCCTGCCCAGTAAACAGGCAAAGAAGCCTCTACATCACATGATATTTTGCTCAGAACACAGAAAATAAATTAACATTTAATTATTTTCTTAATACATAAAGCCACAAGCTATGGGATCCACCAGGTACTACACACTCTTACCCTAATTCCTACTGAAAAAAAATTTATCTGGCTCAGAAGGGGGCATTTACATGCTAGAGTGATCCCTGACCTCACCCAGTAACCTCTAATTTAGGTGTAGCATCAAGTGAACCAGTAAGAGCAACATTAAAGTAGCTGCAAAAGGCAAGAGCTCCTGCAATGTCAAAGTGCCCTGGAGCAGAAGTACCACATTCAAATTCCTCTTTGAGGCAGAGCTGCACTTACTGACATAATGCACAGAGCATGAGATTCCTGTGGGAATGCAGGAACACCGAGGAGAGCAACCTCACCCAGGAAGTAATCAAGAACCAGACCTAAAATGGGCCAACCACAGCATGCCACATTGTTCACTTCAGGATATGAATGAATGCACCACAGAGATCATGAAGCTAGGAGACATTTAACCAGGATAACCCTACCTAATGCCCCTCAGAGCACACTTGTTACCCCAATGCCAGATGCCAGAGCACCACCATGCTGGAGCTAGCACGCTCTGTGCTGTGCATACCCTGCATCACAGCTCAGCACCCACTTTTGCACCAGGCAAACCAAGGAAATAGCTGCCCATACATATCCCCCACATCTCCTCCAGGCAAACATGGACTCCATCTCTTGCCAAGGGTCCATCATTATCTAGTGACATATTTCACTTCTATATACAGCCCTAAGCTCTCCTCCTTTCTAAGCATCCCAACTATTTGGACTCTGACACAAACATAAGTATCACTACCATTATCTCATCTCAGGTAAACAACTACAGCAATTACACCCCTCTTTTTCCTGCAATAAGTTTTTGTTAAAAGGAATGCATCAGAACTGTCCTTGTGCGCTGGCAAGCTCCTCTTGCAAGACAATGGCTGTTTATCATGATAACATTACATCCTTGCACCCATCGCCAGGGCTGGGGGCCGGATGGTTGTCAATATGGGCAATGGACGGGTTTGTTGTGGTTGTCTTATTTTGGAGAAGAAAAAGGAGAGCAGTGCTCCATTTCTGTAGCTCTTAATGTCCTTACAATGTCTTTCTCCTGGAAGAGGCATGGGAATCAAGACTTGGTCCAAGCCTGCTCTTCCACTTAGACCAGCATCTTTTAGCAGCAAGCTTTCCAGAATTCTAGAATCATTTCTGTTGGAAGAGACCTCTAAAATCATAGTGTCCAACCATTAAACTAGTACTGTCAAGTCCACCACTAAATTCCTCTTTTTGGCCTACAGCTTTGGACGTGATCATTGAGCAGTACCTATCCAGTGCAGACACAAACAAACACCCCGGCCCTGAAGGTTTTGGGACTTCCCTAATTTACTACAAAATGCCCTCAATGCTCTCTGGCCCCTCATTCACTTCCTGGTACACCTCTCTGTGCAATACATCAGGAATGGGCCCCATCTCATCCTACACTGCAGTCAGGTGCTCAGTGGAATGGTCAGTGGTTTGAACCCTTTGAAAATTTGAACAGTGACAGAAACTTGTCAACAGTGACAAGCTGGCATGAGGGCTCTAATTACAAGGCAGTGGCAGGAAAGACAGTTACAACTCCAAATGCGCCCCCAGCCAGTTTTTGGAAAAGGTGACCCCTTTGGATGTGCATGTTTCACAGTGCTCAGGGGCCAGGCCAGGAAGCAGGTGCTTGCACAGCAGGCAGATGCTGACAGCCATGCAGTCTGTCCGCGCCGGCATCCCGGCACACGGCTCCACCACGGTGACAAACCAACTGCTCCAATAACCTATGGGGAAGATGCCTTAAAACCCCTCAGCCCTTCGTGTTTCCACTGCTGTAGCTAAAGGCTCTTTCCCTACCAAGCTGCTCTGGGAGCAGCAGCAGGGCCTCAAGTCTCTCCTCAGAACTTACTGCCTTCAGTTCATCTTCCACCAAGTCTTCACTGTACAAATATTCACAGACATACCTCTGCAAACAATCCTGACTTCACTGGAGTTATCTTCTGTGAACATGACCTAAAACAGCAGCTAAATCCTTAAGGATTCCTTTTTTCCCTGCAAATACCTGCCAGGACAGGAAGGTGAAGCCAAGGAGGCAACAGAGTCCAGCAGCAAAAAAAAATGTATGATATTTTCCACCTGTTTCACTAGATCTTCAGACTGTTTCTAATTGCCTTCTGCTCACAGCACAGAGGAGATGCTGCCTGAAAAACAGAAGCACAGGGGGCCTCAGGTGTCAGCACACAGCCCTGCCACATGTCAGAACACGTCCCAGGGCAGTGGGAACCAGCACGGCCACATTCATCCCTTTACCCTTCCCTCATACCAGGTTGACAGCAAGGGGGGGAGGGGAAAAAAAAATTATCTCCAGCTCTTTTGCTCTTTCCCCATACACTGCAGCACACACTGAATCAATCACTGCAGTCTTCCTCCAGCTGGGAGAAAACCCATGAAGTTGAACAAGGTAACGGAAGTACCAGAACACACCCACAAAAAAAGAGCAACTTCTGGAAAGAGCACAAGTATGTTTTTCAGAAAAAAAGGCTTAGGGCTTTTTAGTTTATTTTGGATAATTATTTTTAACTGCATATGATGTTCAGAAATTATTATCCTTATACTTGGAATTGAACAGGACATCTATTTTTAAATATTATTCAGTCACAAGACATCCCCAGAGACAAGACAAATAAGTCAATGTCTCCAGCAAGCACGGAGTCACCCTGCCTGTAAATTAGCCTGGCTGGCTAATCTATGCTGCATTCTATGTTCATATTTTACATGCACCCCTGGATTCTATGTGCCACAAAACCTTTCTAATACAGGCATCTCATCAGACTCAAGATCCCACATTTTCAATCCAGTTAAAGGCTCCAAAGCATCTTCTTTCAAGGCCAGATTCTGCCAGCCAAACCAGCTATATACATTGAGTCAAGTTTATACACTCCAAGAGAGAGCAGGCTAGTAAATTTTATCTCTATAAAATGGAGTCTCAATTTGAGAAGTAAAATATCCCAGTCTCACAAGTGACAGTAGACCACCACTAGTGCTAACAGGAGACTGATGAGCACTTCAGTGCAGTACTCACTTTTCCAGTTTGTTCCATTTATTTGGGGACTGTAATTTACACAGTGTGACACATGAAAAAGGCACGTTACCACCAAGACACTGTCCCACTTGATGCCTCAGACATACCTGATCATGGGATCCCACCTTCACCACTGCACTCCTAGCATTAATTCCACTGTTTCTCCAAGAGGGAGAATAAGTCTCAAACTAGCAAGGGTTAATCACCCTCCAAAAGCAACACATTTTGCAAGGCCAAGTATTGTTCTTTCATCCTATTGCACTCACCCTTACCTAAGGGAAGCAAAAATGCTTGAGTGAACACACTTCCTTTCTTTAGATATGGTACCCTACAACACACAAAGAGCTGTCACACCACAGCCCTGTTGTGCACCTTGCTCAAAAGTAACCGACCTTGCAAACCAGAGAGTTTGGAGGTTTTTGATTAGACTTAGTCTGTTTGTTTTTCGAAGTCAGAAAAGGTACAGTCTGTTTTCTTCAAGGAGATGAACACACCCAATACTGTTAGTCACTATGCAAGCAAAGTAACTGCTATCTTTTACCAATGATGAAATATTTAACACTGTCTGATGAGAAGGGGAAATTACTCGCTACAGAGTGACAGAAAACCCACTACAGCACATTAAAGGTAGAAAAAGGTCTCAGTCAGGAAATTCTTAGCTCAAAGATTTGCAAGACAACCTTAATGATCTAGTAGAGAAATAATTTCCGCTCTTGAAACAAATATGAACAAAACATAGTTTACATGGAATTCATCAGCTTCCAGTTTCCCAAGTTTTAGCAACCACTTACCTCATTACAGCCTAAATGAAAACCTTTCTAAAGAGCTGCCTTAGATTAAAAAAAATAAACAAAAACAAAAAACAACCCTACAATTTGGTTTCTCAGGTCCATGCCTCATGTCTCTCCAGAAAAGGATCTACATAAAGACCCCAAGAATTCAGTCCTGAGACTTCACAGCAGGTTCTCGTGCTCCTTCCTGCCATGATGTGTAAGAAAGATGAAGACAGTGCATTAATCCTTTTGGCATAAAAAGGCCTTTGTCCAAACTCTGCAGAGGTGTCATTGAAGGAGAGGCTCTGCAGGAGGACTGAGAAGTAACAGACACACCACCGTGGCTGATGCAGCAGTCACACTATCCCTGCATCTCAACAGCTCTCTAAGTCTTGACTGATCTAGGGGGTTATTTTGGATAAGAAATACAAGAAGAGTGTATACATGGAAACAAGTTTTCCAAGTAGTGCTATGATGCACCTGGGCATTAGAAGCTTCTTGCTGGCACTGGAGTATATTTGCAAAAACTTGACCTCTACACCTTTATGTTCCACACGTTGCTCTTCAGCAGGGAGGGAAAAGAAGAGAACAACAGGGATCCGCACAGGCAGCAGTGCAGAACATCAGGTTAGGAGCCTGACATCTATGGCCTCTGTAAAACACTTCACTAAAATTATGAATAGCAGAGTTCTTTTGATCGCCTTTCTTTCAGTACTGATGCTCCTGTAACCAAGGAACTTCCAGTTAACATTCAGCAGGCAAATAATGAACTCCAACAGCCTTCAAAACAGAAATAGGCCCAACACAGAATGGTATGATTTCTGAAAATGGACAAAACTCCATTTGAGCTCTTCCATTCCCTTTCTTGTTTTCCATTTTGTACATGCTGATTATGCACATAAGCATAAAATCAATTCCACATAAATACAATTGTCAACATTTAACTTCTCCTATCGAGATAATAATGTAATCTTCCAAAAGTATGTTTCACAACTTTAATAAATTCTCAAATGTCTGGTGAAACCAGAACAGTGGTTGGCAGGGGTGGAGGTGGGTGTTTCTTTAAAAACATCCTTTGTCCTGACTTAGCTCAATGCTCCCAACCCCAGTGTGCCAGTGAAACACCTCATCCTCACCAGCAAGTACCTGGGCACTGTGCAAGTGACACTGTCAAACAGAGTACTCCTCTGCACAGATTATAAAGTGTGTACTCAAGAGTGCACTTGAGTACAAAAACCAGGGTGAATATTTTAATAAATCCCTGATTAAACTTAAACTCTATTCTAAATGCAAAGTGTGTTAACTGAGTTAAGAAAACTAATTTTTTTTTTTTAAAGCTCAATAAATCAAACCAACAAGCTCTAAATTGGGCACAACAGACAGGTCCAAGACAAAAATTCCAGAGCACAGAGGAAAAGCACTCAAAACAAAGCAATTGCACATCACTGTTCCAGAGAGAACAAAACTATATTCAGAAGGACACCACCAGACTTTCTTGACAAAAGACTGTGGAAGTTGAAAGATGCACGGTGTTAACACAATATGTTCCCGTGAATTTCCACAAGAAGTCTCATCCAAGAACAAGATGTACATGTAGACACCAGGAAAATAAGGGTTATGAACTCTCTCTGGAAATGATTTATGCTGACCATAGCTGTTGTTCATTATAAAGCTATAACAGAAGTAAAAGCCTGGAAAGAAGCAATAGAAAGGCTTTATTCTGTTGGCATTTAAATACTTTTTTACTTATTCTCTTCTGTTAACACAATCATTTTATAATGTAACTATTAAAACATTACAGAAACCAAAAAACTTTGCTCTATTCCCAGTGTGCTCCCATAAAATGTTCAAAGAAACCCCCATTTGTTATTCATGCACAGACTGCTGCTCTTTGCTCATCCAGGATAGCGTGGTAAATTAAGAACAAAAATAGCTAGCAAAACATCTCAGAGCTTACCCATCATACCACTTTTCTCCGATCAATAAACTGTTACATAACATTCTAGGACCACATTCCATCTTTGGTCCTCTGCCATGATCTAAATTGGGGGGCAGGGAGAGGCAAAAAAATCACATTTCAATGCTCGGAAATAAAAGCAGAGTACATGGGAACTAACTGAAGTTATTTGTGGAATGAATTACACAGACCCATCAAAGCATGTTCTTTCATGGTTTAATTGCATGTTTCTCCAGAGCTAAATGCATAAGCCATTGACTGTCCTCATATGTTTGTCTAAATCCAGTACAAAATCTTTCTGGTTTTGGATAGTTGGTCATCCTGGTTTATAACAAGGTGATGTTGAAGTCCAGAAAAGAACTTCATGATCAATGTAGGGCTGAAAAGTACTGCTGCACATTCGCTATACTGTTCATCAGAATAATCTTAAGAATATGTATCAGATCTAATCTTTGTTGTGTAGCCAGATCCTTTCCTCCCACCATACATCCTGTGTTATTGAGATACAAGTTGGTCTTTTAATGAAATGCACAGTCACCATCTTCCACCAGACAGAGATTTAACAGCTCTTCACCACTCCTTCCATATCCAGCAGAAGACCCATGCACCTGAAAAGATGCTAGGCTGCCAGAGAATGCTTCCCCAGCACAGGAGCTGCCTCCTTACAAGAGGAACTACGATTAACCTACGTAACTCTCACGTTAGTCCTCTCTGGAATCTTGACATGTTTGATAATGCATCTGTCCCATGCACTCAACAGATTAATGAGCACCTAAAAATGCAATTTATTTAAGACTGAACATATGTCTGAAAGAAACCTTCACAATGTCACTGCCACAGTTGTAGATGTCCCCACTGATAAACAGCCTCCTCTGCATGGCCACAGCTCTCATCCAGAGCTGGTCAGAATACCAGAGGGAAGATGCAGCCCAAAACACACCCAAACTCAACCCTGCCCTTGGCTGAAGGAACTGGAACTGCCCACACCCTCTGTGAGAGCTGAGGATCATCTAGCAGCCTCCCCAGTGACAACCAGCTCCCAGCCCAGGCCCAACCTCTGCAAGCACCATCTACAGCCATGTCAGTGTCTCTCAACTGCTAGGATATCCACCTGGAGTCAGGGGCAGTGACTCTGTACCAGCCCCTACCTGCTGGTCCCACAGATAAGTGACAACAAAATACAAATGCAAGTATTTCTATTCCTGTTAATTTCTTTTTTTTAGGGCTTCACTCAGGGCTCAGCCCAACTCAGGCCCAATAATCAAAGTTGCTCTTTTTATTCTCTCCAAGGCAGTATCAGGTTGATGTCTTTTCAAAGAAAAGGCTCAGAGACATCATATTCTAATAAATAAATAAATGGCAGTTTGACTCCTCCTTCTCAATGGCCCATGTTTCACTGACTTTGCAGCTGGTTATGTTTACAAATCAGTAGTTCCTTGCCTCATTCCCAAAACTAAAGCTTCAGAGCCCTACCACTGCTTCTGTCAAACCCACAGATTCCAATGGATTGTCCTGTTCCCTTAGGCTGTCATTTTTGTTGTTACCTTTAAAACTCCCAGCTTTCTTCTGAGAATATACTGTCACCTTCTGAAATTATAGCTCAGCTGCATCCCCAGAACACACTGGGGGAAGGGAGAAAGACATAAAACAGACTTCTGATAAGGTGCAGGGCACTATAATTATTCTTTCATCAACACAATAAGCAGACAACGAAACTCCTCCCTCCCACCACACAATGTTTAAACCCTGTTATTCATTCTTCAGACTGTTATTACGGCATCCAAATAAATGCAGTTCTCCACAACTTTGCACTAGGAGTGCCTCAGTTCCCAAAATAAGTGGAATCAGCTGTGCTTTTCTAATTGTGGATTTTCCTTTGAAGGAGGGATACCGTGCAACACTTGAAAAGCAGTTCATGCAGGCTCTAAGCACACCAATCCACGCTGCTGCCTGGCAGCTGAGCAGCTACACTGTCCTGAAACAACATCAATTCTGCTCAAGCCCACGTGTTCTTCCTCTTCCACACCTACACTAATTCCTTACTTGTATTCAAAAGATTTTAATAAAAGCTTCCCTACTCTTCCCTGCTCACAAGAGTCAACCTCAACACATGGACATGTGATTCTGCTAGGACAAACTGTCTAGGGGAAAATCAAAACTAGGAGCAGTTATTAGAGGTGTTAACACAGCCCAGCTAATTCTTTGCTAAGCTGCCCAATGTTGTGAGCCTTAAGAATTTCTTTGCACATTATAATATTTTCATGCTACTGCATGAGAGTCTTCCTTCCTTCCCCAGACCTGAGGGGAAAGGGGGGGATGGAGTTTCAAAGGGCACTGGGGAAGGCGTAGAAAGAAACTCCACGTTGCCTCTAGTTTGCCTCTCACCTAAGCACCCCTCCTCCACAGGATCCTCATCAGTGAGGGGCTCCCACAGCAGCAGCCCCTCCCCACACCAGCTTTTAGACCTCTTTGGAAACATTTAACACACTATACACAGTGTCTCACGTAGCAGCTCTTGCTCAGGGTTACATCCTCCTTTCCTGGCAGAGCACGTGCAAATCCATGGGCTGCTTTTATGGTTTGGGGTTTGGGTTGGGTTTTTTCCCCCTCCCTGAGGAGCCTCAATTTCTATTCCAAGGCAGAGTCGTGCTTCAAACACACAGAGCAGCATATGTTATTTCGTCACCTACCAATCAAGATGCTAGAAGAAACCAGCCTGGTACTTCTATATCTGTCATTTCATAAATGCTAGGCAATATCCCAGAACTGTCTTCATTGCAGCATCCAATCTGTCCCCAGAAGACAGCCCAAGAAAAGTAAGCAATACAGTTGACAGAAAGGAGCCAGGCCACAGCAACCCAAAGGCTTAGTCTTAAAAAACTCATTTCAGCAGCTAGACACAAGGAGAGCAAGTTTGTCACTCGTCTTTGACACCCCATCTGCACGCACTCTGAACGAATGTCCCTGAAGAGTTCACACAGTGCAAATCCGGCCACACCAACTCTGCATCCACTTGACAGAATCCTAAGGGTCCACATGCAACTATGACAACTCCTGACAGCTTCACACCACTAGAGCCAAAATGGAAAAGGAGAAGCAGCACATTTGGCCTGTAGTTATCTGGCACCGAGAGACACAACTAAAGGAACTGGCTCCAAAGGCAACATGTGGCACCATGGGGCAGGGAGATCCCAGGAGCTCCCCAGGAGCAAGGGCATTGCCAGCCAAGTAAGTGTTGCTTCAGGGGGCAGGGGGACAGACAGACAGCAGTAGCAGTTCTCAGAATAAGCCTTGCTCCAGAAGTCCAAAACTAAGTTACAATTTCTCAAAGCAGTCTTACAGTCAAATGTATTTGAGGAGAATTAAGTTCCTCTCAATTTAGAGAGAGCTCATATCTTTAAATGCATCAGAGGTGCAATCTTCTAAAAATGTTTTTCCTGCTATGTCTTACTGTTTAATTATATATTACCATTCCAAGCTACCATGACAGATTTTAAGTGAGTTTGTCTTTTTTCCATAATTAATCATAGCAAAGACTCATCTGTTTTTCAAGCCCGTGATGACAGCACTGTTTTCACCACTGTAGGGCAATCATCCCACAGCATTCCTTCCCAAAAGCTATTGCAATGAGAAAAGCTCACCTATCTGCACAAGATGCCTTTCAAAGATATAAATCAGCTCCACATACATTACTTCATTCTACAAGTAAGTTAATAAAAAAGAAAACTGCTTTTCCATAGCAAGCCTTTATACAGACACACAGGCATAGCACAAACTAATAAAGCTAAATAATACCAATTATAAACATATGAACTTCGCACAACCATCCAGGAACAAGTATCCTACCCACTAAACACGACTCAGCCATCAGCATCCACCACTGGTGCAGAAAGAAGAGAGGCCACCAGATCATTGGTCTTTCTGAGAATAAAAAGCAGCTTCCTTTATAAACACAGTAACTAAAAGTCATTTTATAGGCAGTTTTGGTCACCATCAAATACTATTCTAAGTGCAGAAGCAGTCTCTTCGATCAGTACTAACAGACTACTTAACCAAAGAGGAGCCATTTCCAAAGCAGAATATAATAAATGCTAGTTGGACAACAGGAAAAAGTCTTTTTCTCTCATCACAAGTCACCGAAGTGATATTAAGGGCATGGAAGATCTCTGCTGTGGAAAAATCAAGCACTTACCACTTATAACAGATTACAGCAAATTCATTTAACGTTTTTTTGCTGACCACTGAAGGAAAAAGTGTTTCCAATATAATCAATAACATACAGAGACGCCCATTCAAAGTGTTTCATCCTTCATTCTCTTAGTTTGAAAGGAAAGAACAAATGAGAAACTTGCAAAGTTACTTTTTCCCATCTGTGAAATCCTATGGCACACCACTTTTTTTTTTTTTTTTTTTTTTTTTGGTAAAAGTGTCAAATGGAAATCCTTTTAATTTCTTTTGATTGGCCTATAGAGAAATCATGATTTTCTGCAGTTCTCCTAAATCCTTCATGTGGCACACTGGTAGCTTCCCAATAATAAGTCTAAGAAAAAGTTACATCGTTTGTTCTGCTAATAAAACCAGGCATAGATGGGCCCGACACAGCCCTGAGCAGGTGTAAAACTTTGTGTCTTAATACAGTCTCATGAGAGCGACTTTAGATCAAAGCTCAATAACCAACACACTGCCTGTATTGACAGTGCCACCTTTATCACTTTCTGGCTGCCTCACAGTTTCACAATGCAAGACAACTAAAGCAGCAATGACCACAAAAATATACAATATATTCAGTTAACAGGCTGGTAAAGACTAAAGTTTACATTTGTATCCAAATATTTAGAAACATTTTTACTAGTATCACTCTGCTAAGGTCCAACCCAGAAAGATTCTGGCGTTTCAAAGTATAATCTTCTTCCAAGTTGTTACAAGAAAAACAACAAAAAAGACTCAGCCATAGATCTTAAACATCACTTCTGGAACACGAATGGTTTTAAATAACCACAATATCCTGACAGCTTGGTGATGTGTTCAGAAAAGATGAAGACAAACATTGAAATAGACAAACAGACAATTCCCCAGGAAAGCACAGAGAAAGTGATCTTTACACAGGCCATTATACATCTATCTCCTTTTATTTACAAGATTAGAGTAAACTGTTTTCAGTGTGCTTATTTAAAAATGCATAGCAATAATACACACTAAAAAAATATTATGACATATTAAATCACTTGATCACACATTCCATCACTTAGAGTTTTTCACCCACTGTGGTTTTTGTATTTTATTTATTCAGTGAAAATATTAGATGCATATTTGCATGTGCTCCCTAACCAAAGTGTTAAGAGACTTCCCACATCACTGGTGCCAAGAACTTACAGAGCAGCAAGAACCAGAACAGCCTATTTTCTTTGGCAGCAAATGATTGTCTGTTTCTGAATCTCTTGAGCCTCAAAAGCCATACAGATGCCTTAGCTACCTCAAATATTAATAATTTATAACACTTATACTGTATTTCAAGTCATTCAGACTGAAAAGCATTTCATGCTGGAGAAACTTTTGCAGAAAAAAAACCTCAGCTTCCTTTTCTAAGTATCAAAATTAGCATTCTCTTTCCAAAATATCTAGGAAAACTAAAATATCTTCTCAGTCCTGACAACTAGTCTTTAATTTGCTGTCACCCGTGCTTCAGGAAACTTCAGTCCTTTCATGAGGAAAACCCTCCCACAGATTTACTTGTGGTGAATGGTTCAGATCTGAGCTACAATAGTACAGTAATTTATTTGAAGAAATCACACAGCCAGATCCAAACCAGCATAATACTTAGAAAAAGTTATTTAACATCAGTCATCACTCACTATTTTTCATTTAGTGTACAAGTCATTTAACCTTGTATTCGAATTTACAGCACTTTCTCATTCACACTGAAGAAATTTAAAGTGGCTGTAACAGGAAATTTACAATCATCTGCCTTCACCAAAACAACAGAACTTACTGTACAGTTTATTGATTCATGAAAAACCTCCAGTACATCCATGTTTCCTCACACATATTATAAAACTGCAGTACTTACATACATACATGTGTACAAACTGTCTGCGAGCTATCCCCACACTTAAAGCCCATGAAGATACTGACTACACGCTTGCAATCAAATGAAGCTATATCCGGAGGTTCCAGAGTAACAGCAGAAAACAAACCAACACTTCAGAATTCAAGATGAAAAACCCACAAGCACCTGTTTCATCAATTTCTCTTCCAGAAGAGGAATACTCAGAAAGCAAAGGTCTAAGAAACAAACTGTTCGAATACCAATTGGATCCAGATCAAACCCACATCCTATGTAATCTGACATCAAATCACAACCAACTGAAGCGCTACGGTTCTTAACATGTGGAAAATTAAAAAAAAAAAAAAAAAAAAAAAACAAAAAAAAAAAAAAAACCCCAAAAAAGGTTAGCACAAAAACAAAGAAAANCCACTGCTAGGTTTGCTCGATATCACAGGAAAATCTTTTGATAACAGGAGCATTTTGCATGTAAGAAAGAAAAGGGAGCCTGTGAGGCTGAGGAACCAAGTATCCAGTCTCTGAATGGAGCACAAATTTCTACCAATGTTTAAACAAGTCACAGCTGTCCCTCCAAAACCTCTGCTCTCCCCCTGATAAAGGGATGGTATCTCATTACTCACCCCAACAGCCATCAGAGCCTCAGGAGACCCCAACACACTAGAACCAAACAAAATCCACATTTTCCCAATGACCTTCAGATCAGTTACATGTGCGTTTTACTGGAGGAAATGCCTGAGTGAGTAGCCTTAGACAACTGTTTTACATTAAGGAGGAAGCACATTAATTCACTGCATGAGTACTACCGCAATGCACTTTCAAGAGGTACAATGTTGCAGCCACAGTTGCAATTTTCGGTGTCTGAGAATAAACACAAAAGCTACCAACACAAGCTTGCATAAGAGCACTTTAAGCACACGGCGATTTACAAAAGTAGAGGTAATTATGATGCCAGAGGTGGATCCCAAATAAACAGACTTGACTAATACTGACAAAAAAACCAAAACAAAACAAACCCTGAGATCCACAATTACAATTAGTAACAGCGGGGGAGCTGCATGAACAGCCTCAGTCACCCGCTGTACTACCAACATATGCCCAAAAAAACAGCTGGACAAAGGTGCTGTTTAAAAACGCGAGCTTATGTCAGAAGCTATGAGTAGAGGAGAAAAGATGAAAACGCCGTTCCCTCGACAGTTTACCTGATCTGGACTTGATGATGTCGCTGAACTCGCTGTGTCCCCCACCAGGTCCTTCGTCCGGCTCGGAGACACGGGCCATGCTCGTGGGCTGCGGTGTGCCACGGGCGGAGCCTATATCCGTCGGGAGAAGGCTCCCATGGAGGGCCACGGCTCAGCACCTACAGCACAGGAGCAGAAAGGCACAATAACTCCACGGGCTACGCCAGCCGGAACTCCGCGATGGCAGGGATCGCGGCTTGCGGGGCAGCCGACCGGCCACTCGCTGTGCCCCTGCCGCGGGACACCTCACGGTGGCATTTAAAAAGTGGGAGGGCCCTGAAAGTCCAGCAGCACAGCTGAATCCTCAGCCGCAAAAGCCAAGCTTCACTCACTCTTGGGCGACAGGGCGCCCCGTGCCCAGCCGTGACCCCCAGAGGAGCAGGACACGGCCCTTGCCGCGACACCACCGCCACCCGGCTGGCACCGAGCGGGACAGCCCCGCAGAGAGGGTGGCACAGCGAGGGAGCTCCGCTCCCGCCGCTCTGGGGCGTGTGCCAGCGGCAAAGGGGCACAGACAGGCGCGCTGCTGCGGCCGGCCCAGGGCGCGACGGCCACGTGTGGGAGAAGCCACGCAGCCCCTCTCCCGGGTGGGGGAAGCGGAGCTCGGCGGGGCGGGCCCCGGGCACGGCCGCCCCCGCCCGGCCGCCCCGGCAGAGCGGCCACCGCCCCCGCTCCCCCGGCGGGGATTTTGACCCGGCAGCCGGCCGGGCGTGCCGGCACCTCCTCCCCGCGGGGTACGCGGCCGCAGCAGCGGCGCCGGCGCCCTCGGGCACCCCTACGGCGGAGCCGCTCCTCGCCCCGGCCCCCGCGGCCGCTCCGTCCCGCCCGCAGGTGCGCCCCCCGCCCCGCGATGTTACCGGAGCCGGGGAACAAACTTTCCGCGCCTGAGCCCCTCCCGGTGCCGCTGCCCCGCTCCCGGAGCTGCCGGAGCAGCCTCCGACTGCAACTCTCCTCGGCCGCCACTCACCCTCGGGCACGGCGGCGGGAGGCGGCGGCGGGAGGCGGCCGCGCTGCCCCACGGCGCAGCCCAGCTCCTGCTTGCACCCCGTCCCCCGGCAGCGACTCCCACGGCGCTGCGCTGGCGGACCCACAACTTTCTGTGCGAGCTGCCGCTGCCGTCCTCCCCCTTCTCCTCCCCCTTCTTCCCCGCCCCTCGCGGCCCGGCCCTGCCGCGGCCCCTCCCTCGGCCCCGGCGCCCCCTTTGTTGGCCGGGCCAGCGCCGCGGGTACGGGAGGGCCGCCCCGACCGCGGCCCCTTCTCTGAGCGAGGGGCGGGGAGGGGCCGGGCCGGGCTGGGCCGGCGCGGAGGGGAAGCCAAGGGAAAAGAGGGGAGGAGCGGAGCGGGTCCCGGCCGCGCCCCCGCCCCGCGCCCGCGGGCGGCCGCCGGCGCGGCCCCGCTCCTCCCAGGGCCCCGCCCGGGGTGATGGTGAAGCGTTGTCCCGCTCCGCTCCTCCCCTGGGGCCTGCCCGTCCGCACCTGTGCGCTCCCGCCTCTCCTTCTGCTCCTCTCCCTTCCCAAGTAAGCGCAGTCGCGCAGCACTTGGAAGATGAAGCGCCCCGCGGCGTCCCGCGAACACCGAAGTCAGGAAGTGTGACAAAATTTGAGAAGCGCTTAGGAAATTTACAAACAGCCGGAAACAAGTGTCCCGAAACCCGCCTGCTCTGGCCAGGTGTCCGTGCCTCATCTCACGGGGTCACTCGGCAATGACAACTCCCCGGTGGTTTTCGGCCGGGCAAGAAAGGAGCAGTTATGGATCAATAAAATTGTGCTGATGCTGGGTGTCTGTAATAATTTTGGATGTATGAACAGACATAAGTGCTAGTAAAATATTTAGCTGACACTAATTAATTTATTGCCACATTTGCAATCTGGGAATGAACTTACTCATGTTAGCACAGGCAAGTAATCCGTGCTCACCTGTACTGTGAGCCTGCAGAACACGTGGTTGTGTTTATCTCGATAAAGCATTAGTCTGAAGTTTCAGCAGTATCAGAGAGAAACTGTAGCTGCATAATTCCGCAGTGCTAAGTACGAGTCCACAGGCCATGCAGCCCAAAATGTTTTCAAGGTTAGATACATTCCCAACACGGAGTACTTCACCACCTAAATAAGAAAGGCCAGCAATCTGCAGCAAAGGAGGTGCAGAATTTATTAGCCAGTAGAAAGGAGGAAGCCTAGGCTTGGCAACATACTTATTCTGTATCTCCACAGGAACATAAATTGGTAGCAACGTGAAACAAGGAAGATTTGTCTTCAAAAGTCTTTTTTCTTACCAGTACACAGCTCATGGGTTTACTAGGTACTACAGATAACAAGAGTAAACAATGATTATGAGCCTGTTAGCCTAACCTAACTTGGATATTTACCCTTACTTTACTATTTCCCCCAAGGAAAAAAGATACCTGAAGGAAACAAAACCTGGTACCTGTAAATTATTATTATCATAATTCTAACTGCATTTAACATTATTTTTCCTCAACCTTTGATTGGTGCAGTACATGTGGAACAGGGCCTGGGTCTTTTGCTTCTGTACTGCAGGATGGAAGTCCTTGCTGATAGTGTGCCATATTTTTGCATTTCAGAGAAGCCTAAAAACAAAGATGCCTAGTTTGGATCATTCCACAGATTTCCTCGGTGATCCAGTGAAAATTAGTTAATGCAATCTTGATCTGCTTAATCCAAACCACTGCATGAAGTTCTTAATGGTTCTTACTTATAAAAGAATAATGATAATGTGTCAAAAATTGTGAATCTATTGAGACTGGCAGCTCATGGATGACAAACACTACAAAAACATGGACATTGATTCCTATCAGTGTCTAACTTTAAGGCAGCACTGAGCAGGATATATTGGAAAGGTATGGTTTGTGTTTATGCCTATTTATTTACGTTACACTGAAAAACCTGTACTGCAAACATAATGTTTGGGGTTAGAGCAGCATCACTTGTTCCCTGCTGCTCCTGTCTGGCTTCTCTGCCCCATCCCATGCATTTTTGGATTTTTAATGTCCCGTAACGAAAAAACACCCAAACACTGGATACCCACAATCCAGACCCAGCTGCTTTTCATACAGTTTGAGAGACATAAAACCCCGTGTAACCCAGTTCCCACTCGAGAGTCAGCACAGATGGAGATTGTCACTTCCCACTGCTGGGTATCTAGCAGCAGTGCAGGGATAGGCATCCCAAAGCACTGCATTGCCTTGCCTAATGCAGGGAAATGCTAAGTGAAAAAAAAAGCCCTTTTTTTTGTGGGCTGCACTGAGGGGGTTACTCCTTTCTCAGAGGTTACCCAAGACCACTATCAGGTAGCAGTAACTTTGCTAAAAGCTGCAGTCAAACTGATAAGCAGGAGGGGAGAGCTGGTATATCCCATTTTGAATCACTGTGTCCAAGGTCCCAATTTTTACAATCTTGCTCTGAAAGTACCTACAAATTATTTCTTAAAAAGGTACACATTTCAGTTTAACCTTGTAGCATTTCATATTTTTTCCTTTTTCTTTTTTCCTCTTTTAGACAGAAGTAGCATCATTATGTTCCTTTGAATTGCAAAGTGCCAACAGAAGGGTAATAGAATAATGAAACTGCACACTACCTCAAGGAAGCAGGTTAATTTCTTCCTGGTGTGTTTCAAACATGTCTCTTTCAGAGCCATCCTCACTCTACTGTTGATCAAAGTCGGAGTCTTCTGAGCTACTTGTTTAGATTATAGGCTTCTCATGCAACGGCTATAATTTATATATATACAATTATATATGAATAATATATTATTTTTATAGGGTCTTTAGGCACATCTCCATCAGGGGAAAAAATGAATGTATCCTAACCCTTAATATTCTGTACATGTATATGCTTTAGGTTTCTCTATTTTTTATTCCAGCGATTGGCAGAATTATCAAGTGGTGACAAACAAAATTTTAAAGTCAAACAACAAAGTCTCCACTCAGTTGTATTTCTAAAACCTACATTCACCTACAAATACCTACTGACCATTAATATCATGTGGATTGTGTGGCACAGCTTACTTTTCTGTATATGCAGAATAAAATATGAAAATAAAGCAAAAGGCCATTAACCCCTTAGAGAATGTTTAAAAAGACAAAGGGAATACAGAAAAGAAAGGGGGCTGAGAAGATTTGAGGCCCTTGAACTTTGACCAAAGTAAATAAATATTTTATTCCTTGGTGCATGAAGACAATGCTGTTGTGAGGCTCTGAGCTCATCTTACCTTGTCTCCTTTTCTTTTCTTTGTTCTCAGCATTTCTGTTTTTAGAATACACTCATAATTGACAGTATTACAATATAACTAGGAATTTTGTGTATCTCATTACCTTGAGATTGACTGCTATAATAATACATGTGCCCATTCATCAAAGTTTTGTCATGATTTCAGAAAACCATTCCATATTCAGGAAGACAGGAGATACCAAATGGATTGCTTTGTAAGTAGAGCATCTTTATTGCCCCTTTCTGCATAGCCCATCATGTTGTCCATCTCAGTTATCAGATCAGGCAAGCTGTTACACAGCAGACTTTTTTTTTTCCCCTGCAGAACTTGCATCAGAAATCAAGTTAACAGCTCCTTGATGCTTTGGTGCTGACTTTGGTGCACTAACATGTTAGTACAAGTATATTAGTATTTTCATTATCTCTAATCCAAGAAGAAAAACATATAAAAAATGCCACTAAATAAATATTCTCTCTCTTGTGAGAGAGTGTGTTCCTCTTGTGAGAAACCTTGTATGTTTCTTGTATGTTCCTCTTGTGAGAAAAATGACCAAGTTTTCTAAAAGCTTGGGTCAGTTTTATCTGCACCTTTTTATCAGTACCTTTGAAAAACTTCAGTGCATCAGGATAACATAGTTAGCTGGTTTCTCATCCTTTCTTTTACTGTAATTTAAAATCTTTGGAGTTACCTTTGCTGTTCAAGCATCTCACTAAAATATCCAAAGTCAGCATAATTTTTAAAGGTGGGCCAGCATTTTATACCTCTGACTTTTTAGGATGGGAATCTGATTTTAATGTTAAATTGTTTATCTTTATTCCAAGGTCAGGTGCCTTTGTGTGCAAGCTCCTTGTGAGCTCCTCCAAAAATATAAACACAGCTTAATAAATTCAACACTGTTTTGCTACACCAAGTTAACCATGCATCAGAAGCTACTAGGTGCAGAGAATGGACTGAGGCAGAGGGCAGCAGGAATCCTGATAAAGACACCAGCCCAGGGTGCAGGATGCCCTTTGAGCAAAATGCCTGTCACATGTACCACCCCAGGTCCACCTGCTTTAACCTCAAGAGAAAACAGTGTATGCCCCTTGTATACTTCCATTTCTACAAGTTGGAATCTGTATCTTCAGTAGATTCTTTCCACTCTATTTATATCTTATTAGATTTGATATATCTATCGATTAGATCAGATTCAAGGGAATATTGTGTGCATAAAATATACTGGAAACTTGTACCTTAAGTTTCAGCAATTTTTTATAGCTTCATTATAAAACCCCAGAAAACTGCTCCATATTAATAGAAATGCTTACATCCCTTTAGCTCCAGTGACATTAATTGTAGTTACCATAATTTATCATCTATCTGAAGAATATAACCTCTCAAAGTACATTAAATAAGAGTGCATTAATGAACAATTATAATAATCAATCTGCCCTCCCAACATAACTCTCTTAACTGCAGCAGAGGATTGAAAAAAGAAAACCATCAACGACAGAGATGCCTATGCAAGACAGGGCATCTTGGGAGCCTTGGGAGGGCTGACCTGGAACAGAGACTGGACAGAGATAGAGAATAAAATAGATATTTACTGAAAAGCCTTTAAGGGTACACCTTAGGCAGGAGAAGAGCCTGATCAGGGCTACCCCCAAGGTGGACTTAAAATGGTCACAAAATGGATGAGCAGTCACAAGGTCTTACACTTTTATAAGTTCGTGCCCATTTGCACATTGGGGTTTAATTGTCCAATTACAGCTTCAGGTTGTGAAGTCTCATCCTTCTTGCTTTCTCTCTGCAGTCCATCGTTGTTTGTGCTTTTGGGCCTGCAACTTGTACTCATTGTCCTTGGTCTTCAGCAGGAAAAGGATCTGTTTTGTCTACCTACTCTGTGAAGAGAGCTTACTGGCACTTAATATGAGGTTCAGAACTACACCCCTAGGCAGCACAGAATCTGAAAAACATGAAAGCTAAAATTTAAGGCATCATTTCCCCCCTCTCATAAAGGAACCTTTGACCAACACCATGCGGCAATCCCCTGCAAGGGCAGGTGCGAGTTCTCAGTCAAAGTCACTCCCAACACAAGTTAATTTCTGTTTATTTATTTCCTTTTTCTGTTTATTTCTCTCACTCCTGGCTATTTTTCAGTGCTGTTCCATTCTCATTTGAATACCCTGTGCACAGGTTTGTTCAGGGGCTAGACACATAAATACCTAATGCTTGTACAATTATAGAATACGTACACTTTTTCATTAAGTTTACCAGTTAGGGATTAGGCAAAGAAACAGAATTCCTGTTAACATAACATAGAGACTTGAGTTACTTGCTTCATTTCAGTAACTTGTTTCACTCTCTGTAGCAGGGAAAAAATAGCATCTTCCATCATGTGCACATTATCTATTGAGTGAAATTGTCTGATAATTGGACAAAGACAACTTGGAAACACTTTAAAAATGAGAGATCTCAGCAGTCTGCAAAAATAATCAGTGGAAAGGATGTTTCTTTGTAAGTCTTTTATTTTAAGGGTAGGCAGTGGGAGAAGACACAGTTGATTCTTGCTAAAATTAAATAGTAGCTCCTTAGTACTCCATGAGTGCTCCCAATATGGAATGACCACACACCAAATCTGGGGAAATGAAACAAAACAAGTTTTCACAAATTCTACTTCTTTTTTATATTTATTACCCTCACTTTAGATCAATTAGGTATGTCACCTTTTCCTTGCTGTTTCCTGTTACATTATCCATGTGGATGTTTTGTACTTGACCCCTTAAGTTGTTCCCTAATTAGAATTTAAGGTTTTACATAGAAAATTGCCTAAGTGTTAATAACATGTCTCTCTGCTGGAAAACACAACTCATTAAGGTCTTTAGTGGGACAATGGCACCCCCTGGGACACCAAAGGCACCAGCAAAAACCTGTGCTGTGGATGTCCCATTTTCCCACCCACTAAACACTTTCCATCCAAGTAAATTCCTCCATAGCTCAGACTTGACATCCTGTGGCTTTTGCCACAGAAGGACACAGGTGGTTGCTGGGACTGAGACAGATGCCAGGCTTGAAATGCTTCAGCATTGAACCCTCCAGCTGCAAGACCACTGCAGTCCAGAAGATGTGCACCAGCACTCCCATTGCTCTGAGCAAATTCTTGCACATTTGGCTTTCTGACCACAGATGGACAACCTATGGCCAGAAGGCTTGGCCAGGTTTTGCCATATTTGCCACCGCAAGCGTGCCCTGAGAGCCTCTAGAAAGCCCATCCCTTAACTAACTCCATATGGACTTGTAAGACTACCACCATCCTCCTATTTCCATAACATGTAGGTGCTAATGTGCTGAAAGCTTAAATGCTTTTTAATTACTACCACTAAGTGCCTTTTTCTTTCCCTGAAATGACAAGGATTTTGGCTTTTAACTAAGATAAATAAAGTCACTGTGATAGCACTAGATCTGAACAGGTCAGATTTACAGGTGTGTACAGAAATTAATTTAATTCTGAGCAAATGAACAGCCTTTTTAGACAACAAGATAAATTATGCAAATGAAGTTTTATACCCACCAAAGACTTAGTTATGAGTTGGTTTTTGGCGCCTGGTGTTCTGTGGCTACGTCTGTAAAACAGGAGATGCTCTGCAAGCTGTGGCATGTGACAAAGGCCACTTTGTGTAGATCTCCACACTGCCTAGGTAAACTCTCTCTTGGTCACTTTGCATTTTCACATGCACTTTACGAGAAGTCAGCCTGTATGAGGTCACTTACCACATGATTCAGTCAAAGCTATTTCAGCTAATGGTTTAAATCATCTTGATGAAGCCTCTCAACCCCCTCCCAAGTTCCTCCTGGACTGGACAGCAGTGGGACTGCCCCCAGTGAGGCACAGGACAGAGATCAGCCACTTCACAGCCCTCCCTTCTCCACATGCCACCATTTGGCTGGCCATGTGCTGGGATGTCTGTTGTGAAATTTCCCCTACATGAGCAGGAAATCTTGGCTGTTCCACTAGGACAGCCCTCTGTCTGCTTTGCACAGCCAGGGCCAAGGTTGTGGTCTGAACTTACTTAGTGCTGTGGGTTTCCCAGAGGGAAGAGTACTCTAATTTTTAATTTTTTTTTTTTATTCAGTGGGGGGTTTGAAATGAGAAGATTTCCAGATGGGGAGCCACAACACCCAGCACACAGGGCAGTGCTGATGGGGGTGAGCTTCGCACCTCAGACAGGCAGGAATGCCAGTGGTGCCCTTGGTAGTACTGGTGGCAGACTGGGGCTGTGCCTGCTGCCTGATTGCCACAGGAACTATGTGCCTAGTTCAAGGAAAAATGTTTGGCTCAAAGCACACAGTTCTTCAGGGAACAAGACATTTGTCTGTACCTTAAATTATTTTGCAGCTACTTAAATAAGTGCTGCGCTAGAAGCTCTGCAGGCAGTAATTATTCTTCCATTTTCTTCTATTAGGCAGCCCTGAACTGAGCCATGAAAATTGCTTTGAAATCACAGCAGACAAAGAGGAAACTTTTGGACATAATTTATTTCGGGATGTTCCAAACCAAAGCTATCGTCCAAACCAAAAAAGAAGTCCAGCCCTGCCAAGTCCTTAATCATTGAAATGAAGAGACCACAAAACTGAATGAAAAGAGGATTGAAACAATTTTCCTACTATGAAAAAGCCCCTTTTTTGGAGTTACTGTCAGAAGAAAATAAGGGAGCAACAAAACCCCTTAATACATCACTGATGTGTCTAACTGGAGGTTACTTGCAGAGGCCAAGCCTTTGAAATGGGAGCAGTGCTGGAGTTTGTCCTTGCTGGGAGAGAACTCATATGTGGACTTTGCATTTCAGAAAACAAAGCCTCAGTAGCATTTCAAGGCAAATTTCCAACCATGTGAGAGCAAGAGTCGTCTTAGGAGTGTCCACAATTACTCTGCCATTAGAACATAATTGTTACATAATATCCAAACAGTACTTAGGGACTCAGAAACACTGAGCAGGTACAGGATGACCTGTACCAGGTACCGGTATTATTTCTAGCACAGAAGTAACAAAGAGCTCACTCCGTCAGGATCACGTGCCATTGAGCTTGACAGAATATAAACACAGAGCAACAAAGTCTCCCAACCATACAGCTTATATCTGGAACCAGGAATGAAAGTATATTTTAAAGCTCTGTGAATGTGATCTGACAAATGGTGTAACTTCTGTTAAAAGGACCAATGTATAGTTAAAATACAAATGTATCTAATTCTGGCAAATTCAGGGTTTCAATCTAGTTTGGAATATGATGCCACAAATATGAAGAAAAATGACAACAGCAAGCAAAATTGTATGACTGGGAATGGGACTTCATTTTAATAAATCCTGTGATCCATTTGTTATGAAATATAAAATCATCTGTACTATCCCTCAAGTGGCAATCACCATCTAGCAATATTGTGTCAGCATGAAACCAGAAAAAGTCCTGATGGGGATGTGAAGAAGCAGAGTGCAGTACAAAACTGGTTTCAGCAAGTGTATTTCATCTCGGGATGCAGCACAGTTTTGCTCAAGTTACTTAAATACAAGAGCACAGTCCCTGAGAAAAAGCCCTGCAGGCTCACCCCTCACCCCTTCCCTTCACTGCTGCCTGCTAAAGCCATTTGTGTGTACTTAACTCCCCAAGACACGTTCCTTGGTGTCCCTGGGTGGGATTCAATGGGCACATAGACATCCCATCTGAGCCAGGGACCCTGCAGTCCCAGGCACCTGTGTCCTGCCCCTCAGTGCATTTCTGCCCTCTCATTGCATCCAGTCCTACCTCTCAACCTGCCCTCAGCCAAGTGGGTGGTAGAGGCCAGGAGAAACGCTTTTACTCCTATTTCATCTGTTACATTCACTAATTTGTTCTTAAACAGTCTTTGAAGCCTTTTTTCCTTTTTAAAGTGCGTCCTCCCTGTCATATGCACGACACTAAAGCCCACATAGCACTATTCAGTACCATATATTTCCTCAGGAACCATGGAAGTTTACTTTTCCACAGAAAGAGCTTTGCTATTTTGAGCACGGAATGAGGTGCAGGACTGCTCCTGGAAGTCCCACTCCCAAAAGGAGAGCAAAGCAAAACCCGGGATGCCTCCCAGTGTAGTGCTGAGCCTAGAGGGCTAAGAGAAGACCCAAAAAGGATCTTTTCCAAAAAGGATCAGCAAAGCCTCAATCAGATGTTCCTAATAAAACAGAGAGAACTCTTAAAATATCATAAGAGTATTACAGCAGGCTCTGAGAGGGATGTACAGGATGCCTGCAGCCCACCACGCTGACCAATATTGAGGTAGATGTGCTCCAAGTGAGACTGCCTGGCCTCCAGGAGTGTTTGTGGCAAGATCTGCAGGGAGCAGGAACAGCTTTGAGATGTCCAGCTGATACAGTAGAAAACCAGGTGAGTTCTTAGCACACAAACACCTCTTCACATCCTGACATTTTGCTGTTTCCCTGTGCTCCACTACATAGCTCCATTTGTTCTTTCTCATCAGGAAAAAGCTTTGGGCCATTTCAGTCCTATGTTCCAGCAATGCCCAGACCTGAGCTGCCAAAGAATGCGACTCCTCCATCCTACAGTCACAGCACGAGTCATGAATAATAATAGCACCGAGGACACGGGTCTCTGTTACAGCTGCAGCCCAGTGAGCCTTTTTGTCCTATTTTTTCTTTGTACCTCCTTGGACATCAATTCTAACTACAGCAGGTCAAAAATACAAACCAAACATTTAAAAATCGCAATTCTTAACTTAGAGGCCATTAAAATATTGTGCCCACCTCAAGCAATAGGTGATTTGTTTGTGAAAGCTGATGATTTATTTATAAAGATGCAAAGTGCAAAGCTGCACCAAGATCTCAGGGCAAGAGAGTGAACCAAGCAGTGTGTTATGAAACCCTCCACTGACACCTGCAGAAGATAAAGTATTCAGCAAAGGGAGAAATACAACAGGGAGAACATCCCAAGCCTTCGAAGGTAAGGGTTTCCTCAGACTCCTCCATTTCTGTCAGAAATAAATTCTTGAACAGCAATTTTTAAAATGGCGATTGGCCTCACTTGTAGCATTAGCAAATTCCACAAATCTTCCAAAGGGCCTTCCTCTGCTTCCCTGCTCCACATCCTTTTCCCTCAAAAGCCAAAGCCTAGATTTTTCTTCAGAATAGTAACCAATAAACAGAGGAACAGGAACACTAGCAACAGGAAAGAAACATTACCAAATTTGAATATGAAAAATGAAGGAAAACAAAACCTTTGCAGTAATGCCTGAGGAAGTCCACAAGTTCTAGGACTGGTCAGAAATTCTGTTAATCCAAGGATTGATTTTCAACTTTAGGATACACTTTCAAAATCGGCCAAATCTGTCATTAATCATTAATGTAATACTAATTTCTGGGTGTTCTCCTCTATACACATTCAAGATTACCCATTCCAGCATGAAATTTATAACTGAACAATACAACTTTATTTGTGGAGTATTTCCATGGGTGGCGATGTAATTCAGATGCTCTGTGCATTCTCCTCACAGGGCACCCTCTCCAAACAGGAACCATGGCCAGTTTGGTTGCAGAGCTATGACATTTTCATGAGCTGCACCAGCTGCAGAGAGAAAGGAACAACCAGAGAAAGCAGTGCAGATCCCTGACTTGCCATCCCCCATCCAGACAGCAGCAGAAGCACCCCAGCATCCCTCACAGACAACAGGCACAGTGAGATGGCACCAGCCCATGCTCTGATCTTCCTAGGTTTGGCCCCAACCCATCACTACAGTCTTCACCAGAGTTAAGCTTCTAGTTTTTCTTCCCTAGCAGGAATTTTCCATCAACTGTTTCAGCTGGAAACTATCCACCTTCCTGCACCAGGAGAGGCAGAAAGCAGTCAGGGAGAGCAAGCCCCAAACACTACCTATGGTTTTACATTTGCCAGATGCCCCAGTAAGTGTGCCAGTCTCCCTCGGCCGCAGGGACGGGGTCTCGGATCCCCCAGCAGAGCCAGTCACTCGCTCTCCCATCAGAGAGCCAAACCAGCAGGAGGAGTTCTTCCTGTCGGCATCCATAGTTCTGCCGCCTAAGAATTTTCCAGCCCTTGCAGACTGGAACAAAGAGGCTTTTCACAGAGATCCAGATTGCCTCCAGAGCCTGTCCCTTCTTTATTTACAGGAAGGCTCTTAGGTGTAGTCTGGGGAGGTCTGCAGATGGCCAGGGGCCTCTAGGGGAAGAATTCTGTCAAAGAATGTATGTTGCAATGCATGCTCGAAAGGGTCTGCTTTCTGATTCATTTAATCTTCCCCGGAAATTAACTTCACTGCCCCAGCTCCATTGACTGTGCATGATTTATCTTCAGATTATATTTGCCTTTCACCTTTATGATCTACTTCTTTCCTGAACAGCTCAATTACTTTGGATTTGTAGAACCAAAGACAAGACATCTTGCAGGGCCAAGTGGGTGCCTAACTAGGAAGTTCTGTGACAAGGCTGGGCCAGAGGGCAGAATTTCCCTCCTCACTTCCATGTTCCTACCAGGTCTGCATCTCCAGCACTGCTGTTCAGCTGACTCCAAAGCAGGCTGCTTCAACACTGAGGGGAGCAGTGGGAGAGTGATGCCAAGGCAGAGGAAGTAAACACACATGCCCCTTCTGGCCATCACCATATATATCTTCTCCAGCATAAACTGCACCACAGAAGTATGATGAGAATGAGCGCCCAAAAGCAGATGTGTGTATGGATCCAGGTAACACTGGTGGTGACCTCAGACTACTCATCTGAGCATACCCTTTTCAGACACAGGAAAAGGATTTGGTAACATACACATTGGTATTTAGTGCTATTTAGCCACCCAAGAAGATAGGACTGATGAGACACTTGTAAGCTCCAGAGCAAAATTCCACCTGAAGCTTCAGATATCAACTCACATCTGTCAAACACCTGGATGGTCCAGGACTGAGCAAAGTTCCCTTGCAAACAGGGGAAGGGCCATTGCCTCCATCCATCTGGTTGCTGCTGTATACAAGGGGAGAGAAACAGCAATATTATCAGCTGATAACAAGCTCATATTTATCTTAGCTATCATGTACTGGTTTCCCTCTAATTATGCAGAGAAGGCAGATACCTGTTATTTGTTTCATCTGGCATGAGCCTTCTCTCTCTCTGCTTATGTACATGTAGGCAATGGGGCCAGCCACTCAAGGTAGTATTATCACACCCTACTTTTGTAGATTTTCAGTAGAAAAATACATGCAGTCAGACTCCCCAAGAGGTGGAAATGTCAAATAAGTAAGACAGCACTGAATCCATGGCACCCACGTTTATTAACCACATCAGGCATACGTAAGGACAGGACTGTATCCAAGCTAAAACAATAAAGGAGTATTGGGGGCACAGAGCATAGCAAGGTATTTTTAATTGGGATGGTCTCATGACAGATAGGGAGCAAGACTTGAAGTAGATTTTATTGGGTCACCTGATCCACATAGTAGACAAGTTTTCACGCACAAAAGAATCAGGAAGCAGTTGCTTTAATGACTCAAGAGCATCTGCTACAAAATGCTAGCAGCAGCAGTATGGAAATGAGGTGAAAAAGCATCATGCAAGAAATTATCCAAAGATTCTCATCAAATAAAAAAATCCTGCATTAGCATGATGGGATAACTTGGGATACTTTGGAATTTTATGATCCATGCACACGCGTGATGAAATTGATACTTTTTAAAAACAATCCTGCTCTCATGCTAGGATGAATTCCTAGGATGGCTTCTCGTGAAAAAATACAGTGCAGCCAAAAAGCACTGCAGCACTAAGATTTAATTTTAGTGAAATTGCCATTAACATTTTTTGCCTAATGTCAGCCAATCTTCTCCTTCACTTAGAAAAAAGTTTCCTCTCATACCCTGTATTTAATTCGATTTCACCAACAGAATTCTATACCGGCTGTTCAGAGCCAATCAGTGAGACCTTTCTTTTGTACAACAGACTGAAACACTTTTATACTTACATGACTTTACTTTTGTTAGCAGTAAAATAAGGACAGTTAAATACTAACTTGGTTGAAAGAAATACCTTCACATATGAGGGGCAGTAACAAATAGTTCCATTGCTTATCTCATTCATGGATTGATGGATTGTAAGTCACCCTCATGCTGAGGTAAGTTTGGGTGGGACAGCATTGCACGTGTTTGAGCCATGAGAACAGCATTCTTTCATAGAGTTGTTTTAGCTAACACACTGGTTGGGTTCCCAGAGGAAACTATAAAGTAGCATCACTGTATGTTAAAGTAACATCAGTTTTTAAAGCCCTCAAAGCTATAATCATTGATAGGACTAACTGAAGAAATGAAGTGCTCAGGAAACAATTGTTTCAATGACAAAATCTTCACAGCAGCAGTCAACAAATGTTCATATGAGTACTAAAAAGAAGCGCAAAAGCTTTTATAACAAGCAGAAAACAAAGATATGTTGATGAATGCAACCTACCACCATGCAAGGTAAGCTACATTCTGACTATCATTTCCATTGAGATACCAGGGTTTTCCAGTATTCCTGCCTACTTATCTTTAGAGATTGAGCATGCAAGGAATGCAAGATGTTTTTATCTAGAAGCACCAAATCCCTTAAAATACCAGACCTTTGTTCTCTCTGACCTGAAGCAACAGTAGGAGAACTTAAGAACAGCTAAACTAGCAGTAACCAGCCATGGCACATGTGCATTAACCAAAGTATAAATCTACTACAGTTCTGAATGACTCAAAACATAAAGCAAGGGTGAGACTTGGTTTGAAAGCAAAATCATACAGAATCAAGTTTTTTACCAAAGATGGCAAACTAGATTCCTATTTTAAAAAATGCAAGAAAGTTGCGTTTTATAGAACCTATATCAGTTAGTAACTATGAGGTTAAACACAGTGCTGTGTCTCCATTTAAACTGTCACTTAAGGATATTATTTAGCCTAACCCTTTAAATTTTCTTGAGAAAATTTCCCAGCAATACAGTATTTGGCTAAGTTGGAGAGTATATGAAAAAACAGCATGTGATCTTGACAGCTTTGGCACATGCACTTAGGCATGGTCTGTGACAATTAGACACACGAGGACTGGACACACACAGAAGAGTCACACGCCATGCCACCATCCCTCCTGAAAGCACTTCTGTGATTCCCAGTGCCACCTGACTCAGATTGCAAGGAAGGTAAACCTCCTCCATCGCTCTCTCCTTGGCAAGGTATTTCAGGATCATGGCCAGGGCTGTGCTGAAGAACCTGAAGGCATGGGGCATCATGTAGGGCAGGAGCAAGCGAACCACAATGTCTCCATCTGAGGGCAGACAGGAGGGGTCTGGTAGCTGGCAATATTTAGGCTGCTGGTCATCTACCAGAAGCTACCAACACTCAGTGAGGGAGGTGATCTTCAGTATGATAAAAGGAAGGCTACATGCCAGGAATAGACATTCGTCTGGGAAAACAGCAGATTTGAAAATCTGGGAAAGTTACATTTAAGTGCAAACTGATAGGGCTCAGAGCCTGGGTGAACAAGAAACAACATCCACAAGTCACAAGAGAAAACAGACAACCTCCCACAAACAGTTCCACTTTTAGGGCTGCTCTCTGGCTCTGTGTAAGGCGGGAGATGCCTGAAGCTCTGCACGATTCCCAGGCTTTGTGTCAACAGTTTTCATATACAGGCAGCCTTCAGACTCCCTGACACCACAAATCACAGGTGATGTTATCAGTATCACCATCTCACACTCTGCTCCTTCCTCTCTCGAAGTAACTAAGAAACAAACAGTACAATAAAGCTGTAAGCTAGACACTGCTTTCTGCTCTTGACCAGGCTCCTGTCTGGTTTTGCCTGTTAATTCCCTCCAACCCTGTTTTTGAGGCTGTCCAAACTGACCATGACACCGCTGGACTGTCAGAAGCTCCTTTAAATTCCTGCACATTTGCTTCCTGCACCTGAGGGTTTCCACAAGCCAGGGCAAAAAAAAAAGAGCATCAACATGACAAAAATGAATGCAAGCCATGCCGATGAAAACACTATTCAAATGGGTGAATTGTCCCACCAACTTTGGTTAGAGCAGGGTCATACAAAGAAATGAAGAATAAACAGAAAGCCTGCTGGGGTATTAATTGTAACTTTCCCACCATCCTGCATAGAAGATTCTTCCCAGATGTGGTAGCCAAACCATGACATTTATCTCCTGATGAAAGTCCCTGACAGAACTACACTTCTGCAACTTAACAGAATGAGGGGAATACTTCAGTAATTGAATCATAGAGATGTAACTCCTAAAGCATGCAGTCACATCACCCAGAGGTACAGACCTGCCCACCCCTGCTCAGTTCTGCTCTTTGCTTAGCTCTGCCCTATGTCTTACATAGCAATTGCTTGCACCTGTGAAGAAAGTAGGATTGCTGACAGTAAGCCACTTTATCCTTTCCTAAAGCTGTCTCTGTACCTATAGACTAAAACTGTTGTTTACTACAAGGTATCGACAAGGATGTATCCAACCTTTGAAACTCAAAGTAAGCAGAAAGGAAGAGCATTCCCTCTCAGAAGTGGTGAAGAACACAGATCTGTTTGCCCACTCAGAGCCGGACTTTCCCACCCTTAAATAGCACCCACCGATCCCCACTTAACCCTGGGAGGGCATTTATGCCCACACTGTACCCAAGGAATTAAACTCCCTGCTGCAATTCCTAGGTGTACACAGTATGGTACAAGAACAGGTGGGAAGTGCTGTGATGTCACTTAGAAGGACCCAGTCCAAGACCAGTGGCTTGCAGAGGTGCAGCCCAGCCCCTGTAGTCCAGAGGGGCCCCTGCAGGTCTTGTGGCCACAGAAGGGGGTCCTGGCTGCTCCTCCACAGGCTCTGGCAGCACTGTTGTTTCACTGCCCCTGCACAGCCCAAAATATCCTTCCTCCACAGCAATTCAGTGCTGTCACAGCCACCCCTGACACTGAGGCTGGGTACAGACCAGGCTCCACCAGGCTCCTCCAGGCTCATTTTGATTTGCAAAAGTCACTTATAGAATGGACACTGTCCTTTTGCAAAACACAGGAGAAGGAGACAACAAGGAATACTATTGCACTCCTAATGAAGTTTATCATAAATAAAGTTGTCAAACTAAATCCACAGTCCATCTGTGTAATTGAGGACTACAAGATTCCATTATGGTTAGATTTGAGGTCAGTCATAACACTAAATAGCAACTGTTTAGGCAGTAATATTATGCTTGATGAGAAGCACTCATTTTAGAAAGTTTTTCTGTTACTGTTAAAATTCATCTTTGGAAGGATCTCTTTTAAATCCACTCAGTAATTTTTGTTCTGGAAATACACAAGGTATTCCACAAATATTTGTATGAAAATTTTTTATCCCTGAACCTTTTTTCAAATAAAGTCTTAAATACAGAGTGCAGCAGTCACCTGAAACATTACACTTTTTTTTGTAAAACATATTAAAAAAGGATCCAAGTGTTGTTCCAAAAGAAATCATCCAGTTCAACCTTGTTAATGCAAACCGTGCCTCTATTTTCCAAACAGTCGTAAGTTAATAGCTGTATTTAATTTATCACTTACATCAAGTTATGACCTGGCTATTTTTTGCAGCTCCAATATTCCCCAAAGAATAGTCGGTGGTTCAAATTACTTGATGGCATGGGAGAATGGCTTTTCAAAGCATTTACAACCTATGTCTCTTCTTCTGCAGAAGCTAATTGCTTATGCATAAATTCACTTTATCCATATAGATTTATGTCCTTTTCCATCACATCATCATTAAAACGACTCTTACAACTTTCCTGTGAGATAGGAAACATGTTGTAGTCCTGCCGTTGCTCTAGAAGCCCTGTGGTACCCTGTATTCTTTACTACCCTTAATGGAATTTTTGCCTGAATGACTTGTGTCTTTGATTTCATTTTGTGCTGGTTTAAAGATCAATAGAGGAAGGTGATGCCAAGGCACAGTAATTTTAAGTATATAACTATTGTGCAGATGCTACAACTTTAATTATACAAGCAGGCTTCCGTGCCTGTCCAAACAAAAAGTGATAAACAATCTGCTTACACAGTGGCAGCAACAGGATCAAGATCCATGAATTTATGTCCACAAACATTGGCTGCAGCAGCAGAACTAATTGGGTATATCCTCAGAAGTCCATCCCATATAGCTACCTTGCTGAGGGAAATCTACCTTGTTGAGAATTAACTACATTATACTGTCTTACATGGACTTTTACATGGATAAAACCCAAATCTTCAAGTTGCTTTCTCTGGCTCCTTTTTTCTCTTTTATTAAAAAACAGACTAAAAAACACAGCATTTTTTATAGATCATTTTTTACCACCGCCCAAGTAATGACCTATGGGGTCACTGTAAATACAGATGTGGTCTGTAACAGTGATTCAGAAAGACAGCAGCTCAGGTACTGGTTAACAGATAAACAGCAGCTGGCAACTTCTGGGGCAGTTCTAACATCTCCCTCCACAGATACCATCTCTGAGGTTTTGCCTGCAAAGGATATGGAAGGGCTTTAATTATGCCAGAATGTATTTACTGCCTGGGAAGCAGTCATGCCAAGTCTGTTAAAGACAAACAGTATTTAAAAGGAAACAATGTACAATGCAAACTTAACGCATCCCAGTTTGACAGTTAAGACTACCTTGGTATACATTTTGTTAAAAATGTAAATCATTCTGAGATAGTTAACATTGCAATCCAGGCCCATTCCTGGCTACAGAGGAAAGTTTGCTAAGGACTTCCAGATGAATGCGAGGCATAGCCTTTAACTCTGCCTAGAAAGAATCCCCAGAGGCTCCATTTGGGGGCTGTGGGTACCACCATGCTCTTGAAGATCTGACACATTCTCTGCAGAGCTCAACCTAAAACAGGAACACTCAAGCTCTACCTAAACCCCTCTTGGAGACAACTTGACAAGAGACGCAACAGAAACAGGCATAGAAATAGAATCTCTAACCACAACAACTTCTAGTTTTACAGCATTTTAATGACAGTTCCCAGTTCCATCCCATTCTTATCTCATATACTCATGTACTTCATAACATGCTCAAGTTTGTCAATATTTCAGCTGGACACAGTCACACCACCTCCTTTGCCATACAGGTCCTTTTTCTGGTGTTGATGGCTGACTTCTCTCCCTAACAACACCTTCATACAGAGCAGAAACCTTATTTCATCCATGATGTCTCTCTACTGTCTGTTGGGAAGGACTAACTACTTCCTTCTCTTAAAGAAATCTAACTTAAGCATTCATACATACAATTATTATTCTACTCATGAATTCTTTTTTGTAGAAATAGATGTTGTTCAGAGACATTGACCAGGCAGAGACATCACAAACACTGGATCTAGTTGCTTTCAGTACTCCTTCTTTACTGATGTGTCAAATAACTTCTGGGGCAGGTCACCCAAATGAATGCAGCACAACAGGTTGGGCATGTCTCACTCTGTTTTCAGTCACAGAACGCCACAGGATTTGTTAAGTGGCACAGATACAGCCTGCATTATCATAGTGCCATCAAAATACAGATTGGGGAAACCATGGCTATAAAGCTTGCTACATAAACATTAAAACTATATTTGGCCAAAAAAAATCAGTTATCACAGCAAAGAATACTGCAAAACAAACAAATAAAAATATCTAACATATTATGAGAAAAGATAGAAGTCACCATAACTAAATACATAAATTATTTCTATTCTGGATCCAGCAAAAGGATTTGGAAAGCTTTACTTAAATCGGATTTCTAAACTATATTGATGCTTTCCAAGTCCTTATTCAGAGACAGACTGGATCTAGGATGAGGAGTCATTAGCCACAGTACTGGATGAAGGTGAGTGCTATCACTTGCATTACCTCCCCTCAACTCAACAGATGGATGTCGTTGGTTTGCACTATAGCTACCAGACCACCCTGAAGGAAAACTCAGATCAACTTACAGTAGTCTAACCTTATTTTTAAGATATTAAGAAAAAAAAAACATTTTCCTTAATGTGAGGGTGTTCAAATACTGGCATGGGTAGTTCAGAGAGGCTGTGGTGTTTTTATCCCCAAAGATATTCAAAACCTGACTCAAGCTGACCTTCCTCTGAGCTAGGAGGTGAACTAGATAACCCCCAGAGGGGCCTTCAAGCTTTTGCCATTCTGTGATGAATAAAAACACTGGATCTATATTGCCTATGTCAGGGAGCTCAAAACATGTAAAAAAATTGTCTCCAATTCCTCATTTCTTCACAGAGAATTTCTTATAATATCAGAGATGAATTTTAGATCCAAGTAACATGAAATTCATTGGGCTTTTTGTTACGTATTACTCAACAGCCAAAGATGGAGGGACACAAGAGGGAAGCAGTAGGAATGTGCAGTACAGCCGGGGCAGAGGAAAGGCAGTATCTGTGCCTCTTTTAGCAGCAGCTAACTGCTAGACCAGCTGGATCTGTTTCTTGGAATGCATACAAAAAGCAAAAGGTGGGAGTGTGACAGAAAATAATTACAGATATGTAAGGACAAGTGAAACTAAAATACATATGCTCATCAATCATCAAACTTGGATTAGTTGCAAAGCAGTACTCATTAATGCAGTCCATACTTCCCAACAGGGATTCCACTCTCACATGAAAAAGTTTGCAGCACACGATGAAATAGCAAGAGACGGGTGTCACAAATCCGTCAAGTCACATGGTCAGTGAGTGATCCCTTGCCAAGAATTGCATGAACCACTTCAGCAAACAGTTAGAAATGAGGCAGATGAGGTCTGAAGGAAAGATCTTGCAGCACTTCCAAGCCTGAAAGAAGGTCACAGTTGAGCAGATGGTGAAAGAGAACGAGCAATCCAAGAAAATGAAGGAATCTGGAAAGTGCAATCTTCTCTCAAAACATTTAGGGGAAGGAAGGCATTTTTTGTTATTGCACGTTTAAGAGGACCATCTTCAGAAGGGTGTGCACATTTTCTATGGTCTTCAGACAAAAGCTCTTCCCTGGCAGTCAGAAAGAATCTGTTCATTTAGGTAAGCTTAACACAGCCAAAAATATACCAGAAAATGAATGCTAGCATGCTTTAAGCCCAGTGCTCTAAGATCCCAGAAATCTTAGCTTCAACATTCGGCATTATGCTGCCTTCACTTTAAGGCACTCAGGGCCCCTCATTAAGTAGGTGCTCTGCCAAACCTTGCTACTGCAGTGTAAATTATGACTTGTCTGCTCTTTCTTTCTGATGCCACCACAGCAAAGCCAGCACAAAGGAAAATGTTCCCAGACTGGAGGTGTTCTAGTGCACAGACCAGTCTTTTGACACTTTCAGCAATATACTTTAGTAAATAATGCTGTGCTGGTGTAAAGTGTTACCACCTGCATGTATTCCTCCTGATGAGAGAATCTGGCAAATGGGAACGCATGCCCTCACCCCTTTACCCCAGGGCAAAGCTACTGCCCTTCACTCTGCCACTGTAGTGGCTTTGAGCTAAAATGCCAGACACCAACCTGAGCAGCTGAGTGGGCACCTGGTCTCTTCTGATGGCTGTATTAGGCCATCCTCATGCTAGGGGTGATGATGCTCTAAGTGACCATGGCAAGACTTGCAGGGCTCATCTGTCAGTCTTAAGAGTGAACCCACCTCCACCCACACTGTAAATAAATTGAAAGGCTTTGCACTCTAGTAAGTGATATGTAGACCCTCGTTCCCTTCCATCAATGTTCTACCACAGCACAACTCCCCAGAGCTTGCTGCTTGGACTGAACTAAGCAAGCAGAAAATCCCTTCATTTTCCTTATCGAAAGAGAGAAAAATAGTTAAGCAGTAAAATGTTGCAAGGATGTGTTTGGGAGCGTGTGTTGTAATGCCCTGAAGAAGGAGGCAGGATAAGCTAATATTCCTAATGACACTTGGTTGCTGTGGCTATCAAGTCCAACAGAAATTATTCTAAGATTAATTATTATATTTAATTAATTATGATAATTATTCTGCAGGTAAAACGGGAGGCAGTCTGCAGATGAAGAGCCTAGCAGCTGTTAAAAATGAACCTGTATAAGCACACGTATAAACAGAGACACAACTGTCTGCATTAAATAGCAGTAAATTTTGAACAAGCGTCCTAAAAATGATGGGAATCCAGAAAATAGAGAAAATAGAGTCTATTTATCTACTTCTGATTTACCACAGAAGTCTCAAAATGAGAACAGTTCAAAAATTAACACGTACTTTACATGCAGCTATTCCTGCTAACATAAGAGACTAGTCCTACTTTACCAACTTTAAATTAGCCTGCAAAATGAGTAAGAGCTTTATAGATCATCCTACATACAAGATCTGCAATAGATCAAGAACTTCACAGCTCTTGCATCTCAACATGATATAGTGGTCATTGATAGAAGAATGTTTTAACTCAAGTAAAAAATCACGTTTCCATCACACGCTAAAATGCAGCAACAAAAAAAAGCTGCTGAAAGTTTTTTAAAAAGATTAAACTATTTTGAAATATCACCTAATTGTGTCACCAGTAGGTTGCCTTCTTATTGATTTGAGGCCCTTCTGTTTTGAAGTGAGACAGAGTTTTGAGTTATGCTACAGCTGGCTGTTTTCCTGTAAGACTCCCACCTTGTTCAGCACACAAAATGAAGTGCTTGCTGGCTAAGCAGTTGTTCAATACTTTGCAAAGTCTTCACAGCTCAAAGCTGAGCTGGTTTCTTTCATGTTATTTTCTGAATTCACTGCTAGTCTACTCATGGGCTTGTCTAACATGACCAGATTACCTAACTGTCCATCTGAATTCTTTGCAAACAAGACTGAATTTACTTCACAGCAGCCCATTCTGCAAACAGTGTATTTTTATTACTTCCACTTCATACAGTGGGAAATTGAGGCATGGAAAGATTCGTATCAAGTATTTCCAATAAATTTGACTACTCAGAGTCATATCAAATCTTTTTCAGAGACTGCTTAAAATATAGGTGATACATTGATTTCACCTGTTTTTGCAAAAGCTCTGCATTTCTGCAAATCAGACAGGTTCTCAAGACAGAGATCTCAAAATAAGGAACATGAAAATGAATGATTGAATATATTTTAAATGACTGGCTTCTCATCAGACAGGAAATATGCAGAGGCATGAAAAACACCCCTGATTCATCAGGGTAGCATTCAACTGTCTGCATATGAATCTCCTTTTTTTTTTTTTATTCCAGTTTCTAGCACTAGTCATTATACTTTTTCCACTGTCTTCAATAAACAAGCAAGGTTCCTTCAGATAATGACATCTTTAGAAAAACAACTCATCGACAGAATGGAGTCCAACAGAAAGCAGTATTTTTTTAACCTAAAGGCCAGAATATAAAAAGTGAATGTAAGAATGTCAAATTGCAAGTGCAAGCACCAAAAATTCATGAGGGTTTAACAAGGAACCAAAGAAAGGAACCTGCTCAATAAACAAAAATATTAAAATAATGCTCAGCTTCAGAGCTGAAATACAATACATCACCCTGTCACTTCAGCTAAAAGAGAAACCAATAACCCCAGCAGATTATACTTTCCTTTATGGAGAAGTGTGGAAAGGGATTGGGATATACTTGTTCCAAGTAGAATCTGTGGGTATTTCTTGAGAGCCAGAACAGTTAAAAAAAAAAAATCTTCTGTTCCATTCCAGATCAGCACATGCTCTAACGAGCTGTTTTAAGAACCAGGGAACACAGGTTTACCCAAGAATTGAGGGAAGTTCTCTGCAAAACAAGTCCTTTCAGGGAAGAGAAAGGCTGTACCTGAAATAGGAACATTTCTAACCAAGAAATTCAGTTTTCTCTATTGCCTTATCATAAAAACTGCCTCTTTTTTTCTGTTCAGCAATTACTCTTCTTGTAAAAATTGTGATTATTTTTCCTTTTTCTTTCTCACAGTGTGGAATAGCCACCACTAATTCATCCCTGTAACTGACACAGCTGGAGCCAAGTTTCCATCAAAATCAGCACTGCATCCACAAAATCTACACGAGCACTTACTGTATGTTCAAAAATGCTTGTAAATGAGCACATATGCAGAATTATACAATTTGGATGCAAAGATGTGGATTTCCAAGGGCAGCATTTTACCATGACAACATTACAGGTGAAATGTACCTTCAAACATGCACACATTTTCATTAATTTGTACCTTAATGAAGAACAGCAATGAGTGTTTACTTCATAAAACATCTGAACCTGGCAGTACCACTGCTTAATGAACAGTTCCAGAAAGTGTGGTATGTTTTGCATTTACAATTTCATTGTGGTAACACTCAAAAAAGACAATGTACATACTTGCATTTCCTAGAAATTCCCCACAGATCAGGCTTCCCTCCATAACTCTTGAACTGTCATATTTCTGTGTTTTTACCCTGCTCACATGTGTAATGCCAGATCATCTTATGTGGACATGTAATAAAATATCCTGACATATTTCACCTTCTATTTTGTATTTTGTTGAAGGCCCACCATGAGTTGTTAACCCTTTCTTGAGTGTTTTTCCTTTAATTAGTCTGCATCATGACATATCTGGACTGAAAATTTAGGATAATTTTGCAGGTCAAATTATTTGGAACAGGGTGGCTGGGAACAACTAGTTTACCTGTGTTAGAATTTGACCAGCATGCTCTGACAAACACTACTATTTAAAAATGTGTTCGTCAGTGCTTGATTTATACTTCCCACACCTTCAAATATTTTAAACGTAATGATACCACTCTGTCAAAAAACCCACAAAACCCAAACAGAACCATGCCCCAGCAAATTAAACACTCAACACGTACAACAACTGCTCCACGTGTCCTGCCAAATGAAACAAAAGCACGAGGTCAGTCTGACAATCCTGCATGCTCCTCCTGCTTAACTTCCAACTTAAGCCCTGGCACAGTTTAGGGTACAGCCAGCACGAGGGGCCATCCCCCCAGGAGTGGGGACCGCCTTCCCACCACCCTCCAGGGTTGGCCAGGGCCACCTCAGCGAGCTGCACGCCCGCGGACATTCCACACCCCAGTGCACGTGGAACTACGCTGGCTTTCACGTTGTAAAAAGCACTGACGGGCTCACATGCAGCCTTTGAAGGGCTTGGAAGTGGAAAAAAAGGAAAACAAACCTACACAAAAAAATAACCTAAATGGCAAAGAACAAAGTCACGATCCGGCGGCGACAACGCTGGAGGTGCCTGCTGCCCCTGCCCGAGGCTCCACCACCGAGGCTGTGGCCTCGGTATATACAGCGAGTGTGTATATATACATACATCTGTATGTATACATGCGTATATATACATATACATTAAAAAGTGCGTGTTTGTGTGTTGATGTATCTATGTATATGTGTATATGTATATGTGTATATGTATTTATATGTGTATACACACGTATATATACATATATTATACATACCCATATATGCAGACGTTTATATACGTATATTATATGAGTATATATATGTGTATATATACACATACATACACACATATATACATGTATGTATGTATACAGAATTTCTTTTTAAAAAAGTCTCTTTAAAGGGCTTTAAAGATGAAGTAACGCTGGCTTGCAGGAGCCTCCCGCGGCCCCGCAGCGCTTCCCCCGGCTCGCACTGCCCCCGCCGGCCGCCCAGCGCCGGGACACCCGCGCGGGTTGCTGCCGGGTGCCGCCATCCGCCCGCTCCGGCGCCGCTCCCCGCCCCTCGTCCGCCTCCCGCCGCGTCCCGGCGGCCCCCGGTTCCCTGCGGCCGCGGCTCTGCCGGGACATCGCGCCCTGCCCCGCGTCGGGACGGGACTCCCGAGAAAAAAACGGCAGTTACCAGGAGTGGGGTTCGAACCCACGCGGACATGCGTCCATTGGATCTTAAGTCCAACGCCTTAACCACTCGGCCATCCTGGTGCAGATACCGGGACGCCTCGCAGCCGCTCCTACATTCGCGGCCGCGCTCCCACGCGCCCCCCCGGGCCGCCCGGGACCCTCGGGGATGCCCCCTCACCCTCCCCCGCCGCCGCCGCGCCCTCCCGCCTCTATTCCCATCGCGCCGGGCGCGGAGCGCACGGGGCGGCGGGCGCGGACGGCCTCTCCCGGCGGCGGGCGGGCAGGGCTCGGCC
>WAAE01021892.1:114864-158187 GCA_013400495.1 Nicator chloris
CCACGGACCGAGACCGAGCCGGGCCGAGCCGGCCCCTCCGCCGCCTCCCCACCGCCGGGCGCCGGGCCCGTAGCGGAAGGGGGAGGCGGGGGAGGTGCGCGGCGCTGGCACAGGCCCGCCCCTGGGGAAGAGCGGGGCGGGCGGCGCCGGGCCGGGGGCGGAGGGGTGCGAGGGCTGTGGGCAGTGCGGGCTCATTCTCCTCAGAGCGGGCAGCGCCGTGGTGCCGCCAGGCCCGTCGGGCGTGAGAGGCAGCGGAGAGGTTGTGCCGATAAGGCACCCCCACTTTATTATTTCCGTCCAAGTGTTTCCTGGAATGTATCTTCTCTCGCTCGTAGAAGGAGCACCAAAAGCAACAAGGTCCAAAGCTATCAGTTACGCTTAATTAGGAGGGAAAATACCACAGGGGTAAGATTTACTTTGCTGGTCACCACTATACCCCGGGCCGACGGAAGCACCTATCGCACTACTCCCGGTTACTGGCTGCCCTGGCACCTCCCCCTTCTTCCCCGCATCAGAGGGGAAATGGGAAAGTGTCACTTCGCTGGCCTTACCCCTGGCACTGGCTCTCACTCTCGCTGCTATTTTCCAGCGCAGAAAATGGACATCCTGCATGGCACCAAACTTTGGCACCTTTGAGGTGTAAAAAACATATTGCACATAGCCCAGGCTGAGGACGTGGGCCTGTGCCAGCCTCCAGCACACGAGGAGGCAGGCGGAGGCCGCCTGCTTCCCCATAGGCAGAGCAGGAGCACACTCCCTGCTCGGGTGTTGGACACCCTGGCTGTCCCTGCCCCTCTCCAAGGGGTCTGGGACTCGAATTTGCTGGTGCAGATGGTGCCTGAGCTCCACAGCTCTTCGTGCTCAGAGACCCCCGGGACACAAGGCATCCTTGTGAGGGAAAATCCTTCTCGCGTACCATACAAGTGAATTGTTAACGTTTTACATACGTGTTATTCACACGCGGGACCTCGTGAATAAAAGAACAGCTCTTCCAATGGAACTTGCCATGCTGTATCATTGCCTTGAAATGAACAGCATGCCATAGTTCTCTGATCAGTAGGGTTGTGCCTTTCAGTAAAGATTGAGTAGAGAAACACTGTCAGTTTTTTTCCTTTTCTGTTCACATCTAACACTATTTCTAAGAAACACCGTAAAATGTTACTTTTTCTTGTTCAGACTTGGTGCCCTAACAATGTATGCACGGTAAGGTGTGATGGTGAAGCTGTCTTCTGCTGGCTCTTACTTGCTTTAGAGCAACCATTATAAAGACACTACATAATATGCTAAAAACATGGAAGAAGATAGATCTGCTGTTGCCTTCCTACATATTAGAGAAACAAACAGCATGTCTCCCTGTGACAATCCCATTGCACTGGAAATTTATTAACCAGAATCGCCACATACAGTATCTATTAAATTACACTGTTTCCTCTTCATTATATCTGTGATACTTCCCTAGAGATAGAAGCACAACCCCATGTAGCTCTTTCCTTTTTCAAATCTATTTCAAATAGCTACCATGGTTCAAAAATCTAGAGAACTTGTTTTGTTTTCAAGAAAAAATAAAAATACAACTCGGGCTGTGCATTCAAAGCATCCTTAATGCAGGTTAGATTAGAAAAGCAACAGTTTAGCAAAGCTACTCAGTTCAGCCTCCAGAAAAAAAAAAAAGGTAAAGGTTAAGAGCTATCCCTTTACTTCAAGAAGTTTCTCCCAAGAAAGTGTGTGCAAGTCTGTCCACAGTCTGGTCCTTCATTTTGAGGAAGCAGTTGTCCCAATGTCATTTCTCTAAAATGAAACCCATGATTCAAGAAAAAAAAAAGTCCCTCAAGATGAAATGGAGAACCATATGCATATCCATTACATATTTTACATTATATTTTGTAATAGGGGAAATTTTTTTGTCTCTTTTATATGTATGCTGTGCTGTCTTACATTTTTTAGAAGGAGCAAAGTGCCCCTGGTTGCCAGTTCTTTGTCCTCCTCAGAAAGGATTGGTTGCTGGCTGGTCAGTGGTGTGGGTTGTGAAGCTTCAGCTTCAGTAGGAAACAAAACCAAAGTAACAGCAGTCCTAAAAGCTAAAATATCCCCTGTCAAATTTTAACTTCTTCACCCTCAAACCCAGTTTAAGGGTTTGCCATATGAGGGAAGAGGGGAAAAAAACCCCTACCAACCCATAGAGCATGCTACCCACATCTGCATTGGAGTTGTGCTGACTTTCAGAAGGAAAAGGCAGCTTTCCTCAGAAGATGTCCATTCTGCAGCTGCTGTTATTAGTATGCTAACATATTATCAAGCAACTTTTATCACCTTCTTCCACTCATCCTGTGTGGCATGAGTCCTTGCAGCTATAGTCTGATCAGGTTTTTTTTCAAAAGTCTGCGTAACTGTGATTAGGCAAGTTCATGGGCTGGCTAAATTTGAGTTCTTACACAACTGAAGGGTAGAAAAACCCCAAAGCATTAAGCAATGGACATAAGAATGATAGAATGATTACTTCAGTTACCAGAAGTAATTTTTAAGTGTTTCTTAACTCACAATCCATCTTTAAAATAGTTTTAAAAGGTCTCAGGTTAGTTTTTTGACTAATTCTCATTTTTTTTCCCTACAGCAACAGCCCTAAGTCAGGAGAGAAGGTCTACAATTACCTTTTCTTTCCATTCTCTTTCCCCAAGCCTCAAATCAAACTAAAGATTTGAATACTAGTTTTGCATATCTACTACTGAAATCATCAAAGTCTGTCAGAACTGCCAGAATAAATTTGATTTTTTTTTTGAAATAGAGAATCACCTTAGAATGCATGAAACTCATTTTTCTTGGGTTTTTTAGGGAAAAAAAACAACAAAAGTCTATCTCAATATGCAACACATTTCATTTACCATGGCAACAAATATTAGGAGGACTTTTTATTCTAGGCCTTGTTTAATCTCCTTTTACCAACACATAATTTAGTCCAGCAAGTTTTAAACTAAACTTTGGCAATGCAGAAAACTAATCAGAGCTGCGGATTCAATGTACGACACTCTGCACTTTCAGCATTTCTTATTACATCTTTTATTCCATTTGTAGATGCAAAAAAGGAACCAGCACACAAAAAAAAAGTACATTTTTTTAATCAAAAACATTGCCAAGTGCTAGGAATATGCATGTGAAAGGAAATGCATTCTTTCATTCTTCACTGATTTATCCCCGCATTCTGACTCAGAGGTTTAGGGTATTTCTCTACAAATGCACAGTTCCACTGACTTAATGGCAGTACCCACAGAGTAAACAACTTTGTCTTCTTGAGTAGCACCAAAGCCACTGGCTGTGGTCCCAGCTCATCATCCTCCTGTCTCCCAACTTCAAGTTTGAACACCTCCCTGGAGAGGTCCTCAGACAAACATTACACTGATATCACCAGTACATCACTGAATGTCAAAATATCTTGTAGTTTAGGAGATCAGTGTTCCTCACTCTTCCATGTTATCAGAGACAGGGGCTACAGCAAAAGGGACACACAGTTTCTGAGAAAAGTCATCCCTTTAGTTTCTATTTGTGTCTGTCTAAAATTGTTTCCCAGTAAGATATAAAAGCTTAGAAGCTGGATTTATTTTGCTCTTATGTTATATTAATACAAATAGTAAGAAATGTTTGGGTTTTTTTTTTCACACATAAAATCAAGGTGCAAAAGGTAAGAAGGGAGAAGTTTCACTGCGACTGGTGCAGGAAGATGTACATCTATGCACATCTGAGGAAAACTCCCAAATACAAAATATTTGAAATGTTGGAATGTATTTATTAAAATTGGTACAAATAGGACCATCAGTTAAAAAAAAAATCTGAAAAAATGTCCTGCATTCTTTCAAAGGGTAGCAATAGATCACAGTGTATCAGGAAGCCACCTGGAAATATAGTTGGAAAACCTCCAGAAGCAGGAGCTGTGATCAGTCACCAGACTTTGTGAATATGTTTTCACTGACAATGCTCAGTGCTTACCAGGGCTGCACATTTTTTATTTCCTTGCTCCAAAGCTACTGGTTTGCCCTTGTGTAAGGACTGGCTCCCATCACACAAAAGGGGAGTTTCCTTTTAAGCTTGAAAAGAGCACTGAAATGACATGAAACTGTTTTATTTCTTCTTCAGGTGTATTGAAGAAATAGTTCTATTTGCTTTCCCAGGTGGAGATTTCCCAACAATGGGAGAAAAGTCAAAATTTTTGTACACCACTAAAATTGCAAATAAAAAAAAATATTTCATCCTATTTAAAATAGATATTAAAAAATCCATATTTGGTCAATGCTTATAAAAAATAAAAGTGTACTGACAGGCCAGTCATTCCACTAAAACTGCTTCTTATGTATGTGCCAGTACAGGAGGCCCTAAAATGCTTTCTCAATCTCTCAAGAGTTCCCCACAGCTGTTGGCTTCTTATGGGTGTTTCTGCAGAAGACCACTCTGTGTTTCTCCTCTGGCTGAAGGAAAATTGGCAGAAAAATGCATCAGAACATGAAAGCATGGCAGGTTTGAAACTGAGAGTCCAGAGAGTAGCTCAAGTTAAAAGTGAGTGAGGTGCCTCAGTGTTGCAGTGCCTTTAGCCACCTTGAGAGAGTTAGGTACTCAAAATGGAAAAAAGCAGTCACTTGCACACAAATAGAGCCAACTATGCATATTATCATTTAAGGTGCAGCCACTTCTGTTAAGATTGTAGACAGCTGGAAGTCATGTTGAAAGAGAAACAAGTTCTGTGTCCTGCTCCAGGCTCAGTGTTTTGTCAAATTTGCATCAGGCAGGCTCCAGACTAGTTAAAACTGAAACCTCCTGATTCTGTGGTGTACTGTGTCGCCCCAGGCAATAAGGCTTCACCACCTGCAGCCTCACTTCGACAAATAAGAATAAAGTTACTTTTTGAAAGTATTCATTTTCCCTAGCATAAGTTATTCATTCTTCTTTCTTGTCTACATGAAACGAGTATCACTGTAGAGATATTGAACCTCTAGTTACAGTAACAGGACCTTTCAATAAAAATTAGACTAAAAATAATTTTATCAACATTTCTAGGAGTTCATAAATAGAAACAGCCTTCAGCACATTTAGTAAAAAAGGCAATCAACAAAACCAACTGCAAAATATGCTCCCTATTTCTAGGGCTTGTCATTACAGAAAAGTCTCTGGGAAGAACACCTGATTTTGAAGACATTCAAGTCAGTCTGTGATAGCTCCCGTGGGACCATCACCTTCTGCAACACGATAAGCAGCAGCAGAGGATTGTTCTGAGGGGATGTTTTCTCCTGTATTCCAAAGCTTTTTTCACTTGATCTTTAGCATCTCCTACATAGTCCTCAACATTTTGCATATTTATCTCAATAACATCAAAGGTGTCCGCCTGTTCCTCCACCAGCAGGGCCACCTGCAGAAAGAGCTCGTGAACTTCCTTAATGCGACCTTCTAACTTCACCAGCTCCTTGTGTCGCGTCTCTATCTCATTCAAGGCTGCGCGAGCCCCCTTAACATCCGACAAGAGGTTCTCGGAGAAGACATCCCATTTGCCTTGCTCAATCATCTCCTCAATCTGGTGTGCAGAAACATCTTTGCCCATGATCTCCAGCTGCCGCTGAATTCGAATCTTGCAGTTCTCCCGCTGGTTCATCTCGGTTGCATTGTAATCAAACATAGCGTCCTGAAATGTGTGCATGAGGTCTACGTAGTGGTTCTTCGCCACCCTGGCAATGACAGACATAGCTCCATATTTCGTTACTGCATCTTCACAGAAATCTCTCATTACCTGCAGTTTCCTGTGGATGTTTTCTCCACGGCTCTTGATGTCTCTGGCAATACAATTAGTATCTCGTTTGATGCTACTAAGACGGCGCATGGAAGTAAGGAAGCGAGTGTTTTGCTTTCTGAGACGGTTGACATCCGCTTTTAGGTGGTCATTTTCTGTCCGGATGTTCTGTATGTCCTTATGAAGGATTTCCAAGGCATAATCCGTCTCATAAAGGAGAATATCCTGGGGTGAATCTTCATCATCATCACTATCAGAAAACTGTTGGTTGTGTAACCTGGCAAATTCACGCAGCTCACTTAAACGGTCTTTCATCCTGCCTGTAAAACAGGAACAGGAGGAATGAGTTTGAAGTAACTAAAATATTGGTTAAAAGAGTTGAAAATTTGTAACTAATAGCTACATCATGGTGATAACTAAATCACAGATAACAAACGTAACTCATCAAAGATAACCCAAAATACCCGACTTTAAGTTTGTTCACATTATTTTATACAGTGATGGATATCATATCCAAAACTCTGCTAGAACACTGCTCTAGAAAGTACAAAGGTTAGAAACAAAAGCTGCAGGAAAGAAGACAACAAATCCTGAAGACAAATCAAAAAGAATAGTAGGACAGTCCTGTAGGAGCCCAAACTCCCCACAAAATGCCAGTCTTTTACTTGGAAGGGAAAACCAGGCTCCTGACAGCCTTCAGCTATCAGCATCTGTAGACGTGTTAATAACCAGACACTTCCCACTGCTGCTCACAAGAGAAATCTTCTCTAGCTCCTGATCCTTCATTACATCAACGACCCAGAATGTCACAGGGCTTCCCTATATAAGTTTGCTTTTCCTGAGAGAATACTAAGAAGCCTCTTAGAAACAGAAATGGCATTTACCAATATAGCTGGGAAAGAAAAGTTCAAAAAATTATGCGGAAAGTATCATGATAGGGAGAAAAAAAAATAAAAATAATAATAAAGAAAAGAAAACAGAAAAAAGAAAGAGCAACTTTAGTGTCTCCAGATGCAATCATGGACCAGAGAGTATCAGACATCAACAATTAGGGGTGTGGAGCATCTCTCTTATGAGGAGAGGCTGCGAGAGCTGGGCCTATTTAGTCTAGAGAAGAGAAGACTGAGAGAGGATCTGATCAACACATATAAATATGTCAAAGGCAGGTGCCAAAAGGATGGTGCCAGACTCTTTTCAGTGGTATCCCACAACAGGACAAAGAAAAATGCCCATAAACTAAAACAAGATGTTTGATCTCAATATGAGGAAGAAATTCTCTACATTGAGGGTGTCAGAGGCTGCCCAGGGAAGTTGTGGAGTCTCCCTCTCTGGAGGCATTCAAAACCCACTGGACACATTCCTGCGTCACCTGATTTAGGTGACCTTGTCTTGGCAGGGGATTGGGACTAAATTATCACTAAGGCCCCTTCCAACCCTAACAATTTTGCAAATCTGTGAACTTTGTGCTTACCACTCCTTAAATTTGAGAAAAAATAAATTTCACTGGCCTTCTACAGAAAGCATAGTAACAACTGACTCAACAATGCTTTCACTTTCTGTTTGTGTGTTCTTTGTCAAGCAAATCCTGAGTAAAGCTCCTGTGTAATAAACTCATAATTTTGTAAGAGTAGGTCTACCCTTTCTTCCCCAGGAAGAAATGGAGAAGCAAATACATAGTCATTCACAATATGAAAATACTAATGCTGTAGTAAATTCATGTGTCTACTAATTCTGCAGCAGCTCTAAAAATATTGGTTTTTTCTTTCTTTTAATACAACAGGAAAAGTTATAAAGTCAAACATTAAAAAGAAGAGTAAGGAGCTGTCAAGTGTTGCCTTGGATTGCAGCACAATGTTGCCTGCACACATGAAGATCATGCAATTAAACGTTGGCCTGTGCACTATCACTTCCACCAAGTCTCTGCCTACAGCCTGTACAGGCCGAATAACAGTTGTACAGCATAAAGTTTAATATTAATCAATCAGTTCATGCTGTCTCATTGACTATGTTGCTACTGTTCATTTCATCAGATTTTTTTCTCCTGCAAAATCTTTGGAAAGTTCCATAAACTGCTACCAGTCTTTTGAGGAAAGGCAGATCTAACAGCCCCGCAGTCAGGTTTCAGCCCAGTCATTAAGGACAATACTATTTCTCTTGATGAATTATGATGCCTACTTGAGACACTTCAAGCACAATTCTTTGTACCTGGAACGCTCAGAAGTCAGCTCCTTCTGACTCCAGTCACTGCTGCAAGCCTTGAGCACTTTGCTGAGTAAAATCGCAAAGGAACAAGCTGGACATCAGTGAATGAACACATGGATCAAGGCTACTTGTGAAGAGCTCCTCTCCAGTGACACGGACAGCATCACACACGATCTCCGTGATCCAGCAGATCCAGTAGAGTCTAACTGTAAGCGGAACAGAGGGATTAAGTTGCAGGTGCACTTACAACCTTCACCTGGGTTTTCCCAGCTTCCCACTTCTACATTATTTCTAAAAGCCTACATTATTTGTATATATGTACCAAAACTCACATTCATGGTGCTCAACATTAGTATCTTTTAACTTGGCACTGAGGACCTGTACCTCCCTGGATACGTCTCCACAGCTAAAGTGTTCACACTTTTGTCCTAACAAATGTATGCCATCTCTTTAAACCTGACTTTGGAGTTCTGCAAAATCAGAGACTTTTTGGCACTTTCTTTCATCCTTCCCAAGTCCTGTCTTTTACACTCTGTTTCTAAGGTGCTTCACCTAGCCTGCATCCCACTTCATCTTCACATTTTCAAGATGCTTCTCCTCATCTACACACAGTATCTGGACAGGATGGAAGCACAGGAAGTGAGTAACTTTATGCCTGTATTTCAGCATTGTGTTAGGACCCAAACACCACAAATTACAGAGGACACCTGTTCCAGTGCTCCAGTACTCCATAGGTCAGCATTTGCAGTATTTGGCCGAAGAGATTTGTGAGGTTCAAGAAAATGTTTGGATTTCAGCTTTCTTGAGCACCCTTTTGCTCAAGGAACATGATTTATTTGGGGTATTTGGAAATTGTTGCTTTGAGAAACACGCAGTTTGGCAGAATTTCAGGATTTTACATAAAGAAAAACAGTAGGCTGGAATGTAACATCAGAGGTCTTTTCCTATTTCAAATTCTCATTTCAAACAAAGAGGAACCAGATCTTCCCAAGCGAGGACAATAACTTCCAAGCATTCCTTGGATGGTGTCAGGGACAGAACTGACACTAAAGAGCTGAAACAAATAAGCAGAGAGAGCAAGGGGGAACAGCAATTTGAAACAGTTCACCTTAACGAATCATGGTTTAGAAAAGTTGGCCTCCTTTATCAGATGCTGTTGTTACTCAGCAAGGTTTGCATCTACGTATACATTGATTGCATTGCTTGTAATTAGAGCAGCAATATATTAATACATGGTACATTACTGGTTGTTAGGGATAGCCTCAAACCTGTAAAAGGAGTGTCAGTCTCTCCCTTCATACTGTGCCTGGTGCAGCAGCAGAAGTTGGGCTCTCTGACAGGGAAGCAGCTCTGCAGGACCTCGGTGTGCTGGTAGGCATGAACGAGAACATGAGCCATGCATCCAGGCTCGAGCAGCAAAAGTGAGGAAGGAAAGGGACCACTCCTGTCTGACACTTGAGAGACTACATCTGGAATGTTACTCACCAGACACACTGGGATGAGCTCAGGGCAGGCCACAGAGGTGCTCAGAGGTGCTGGAGCACTTGATATATGAAGAGAGGCTGAGAGAGTTTGGAATGTTCAGCCTGAGAAACAGGAAGCTCAAGGAGATCTTGTTGCCATCACTAACTGCTTAATGCAAGGCTAGACCCTTCGTGGAAACGTACAGCAATAGCACAAGATGCAACAGACCTAAGTGGAAACAAGAGAAGAGCCAGCCAGATACAAGATGGCGGGGAAAGGAAAAAAAGAAGAAAACCCCAAATATTTAGAAACAATGGAAAAGGTGCCCAGAAAAGTTTTGGAATCATCATCCGTGAAGATATTTAAAACTCTATTTGACATAGCCCTCGGCAACCTAAACTGCCTGTGTGCGTTGTGAGCAGGCCTGGATTAGACAATGTCCAAAGGTCCAGTGTAAATTGTTCTGGTAATCAGCCTTAGATTAAAAGTTTGCTAGTTCGACCATGAACATTGAATATATTCAACTACTTGCACAAGTCTACGTAAGAGACATCTAACACATTAGAATATTAAGACAGCAGCTACTCTGGAGCAACAACCGCAAGTGTATAACTGCCTTAACTCTAAGAGTGTGAGGTTTAAGAGATTAGCTGTCAGTTTTATTTTATTTTAAAATGCCACGTATATTCAAACTGGAACGTGTACTTCCACATTTGTATTTTTGGGCTAGGTAAATCTGTCCTTGTACATATGAAATTCCTTCTGCAGTCCATCATGCTGTGTACACCCAAACACACACACAGGAAATACAGGCCAGGTGATGACTGCAGAGGTTACAACTTTGAAGGCAGATACCCAACAAGTACAGTCAGCTGAGGACGTGTTCAGTGCTCATCTTTTCATGTTACTGTGCTACTTACTGGTATTAATCACCACAGTGACAAGCTTTCCCATGACACATGAGAAACATACAAAATGTCCTGTTGCAATAAGACTGCAGCCCCAGACAACTGTGTATGACATGGGATTCCAGACAAGAGAGAAAATCCACTCTGAAAATCAAAAACTATGCATATGCATTCACACCCTTTCTGTCAGCCCCATATACGTACAAAAGGGAGTCCTACAAACATTGCCTAACACTGCCATGCTAATGTTCTGAAGCCTGTTAACTATGTAGAAATAATCTAAGGATAAAAATTTATTTCTATAGAAAAAAGTGAGTTACTCACGTTTATTTCACCTTTAACATTTGTATATCCACACTCTATCCCCATAGGGGCCATTCACTTAAGATTTGGGCACAATGACCCTTGTGTGTTCCTTCCAGCTCAGAATATTCTGTGATTCTGTGATCAGAGTTTGGGGACAAATGGTGAAATGATGAAGCAGCATCAGCACAGCATCCATATTTCATGGTCAGCTGCTGGGAAGGAAGGCAGTGTACATTTTTTCTTCTTGCAGCATTCATAAATGGCAGCTACTACTTAATATCATCTTGTGGCTTACCAAAAGTCTAGTCAGTAATCTTTTCAGCTTTGAGTAGGGCCCAACAAGATGAAGCTTTTATTTCAGTTGTTTGAGGAACAACAGATATTTCAAAACAAGTCAGTTAAAAATAATTTCTGTCAGTAGTTCTTCTCGCCCTTGGAAGGTAAAAGGAACCCACGTGGCTCATCCTGGCTCTGAATGGCATGTGATTTTGATTGCATGACACACCATAGATGTGACCCAAAAAACAAGTGGTGAACAATTAGGAAATAACCTGCTCTTAGGCAAAATTACTTCATAGCTACGTGTGTGTCAGCACATTTCAGTGACTTCTCATAAGGCTTGAAGAGGATGTAGTATTGATGGAAATCTACTCAGATGGACTTGCTGAATTGAACACACTGCATTCCAAGGCAAATAGAGTGCTGCTGTTGCACTAAAATGCAAGTCATGCACCGGTTAAAAAAGTGCTAAATTTAGCTGAAGCTAAAAGACTCTTGTTTAAGAGTTCAGTCCAGATTTAATCATTTTCTAGTAACTATTCTGTAAACAAATATCTTAGACCAGATTTAATATTTTTGCTTGATATCTGTTCTCTAATAATAGGTTTGACAATATAAATTAACTTGGGAAAAAGACTTTTTTCTTAACCGCAGGTTTTCCTCTTTCCAGAAGAGTAATTGGCTTATAGCAGAGTACTAGCCATCTTTTCAGTCCAAATTCCCTGTCTTCCCAACCATGCCCATCACAGGTGGCACAGCAGGCTTGAATTTTTCAAATTACTCATCTTTTTTTCTCTCTTCTCCTCTGTAAGAGCCTGAAACAAAAAACAAACTATAATCTAATGATTAGGACATTCTGCCCTCTCAAGCTGTTCTAAGATTACGTATGTGTACTAACTTCAGTATTAACAACTACGACAGACATCAGCAGTTCAAAATCATTTTGTGGCCTCACTGAAAGGAAATTATCCTCTCCGGAATTTCTTGGATTTCACAATATTTAAAAATAGACAAAATGTATTCAGGAATTAATTAAAGTCCATCAGTTAACACTGAATGCCAGTTATAACTACAGAACTCCATCAAGAAGTTGCAAATGTATCTGAAGACTACACTACCCATTTCATGTGCTCATCAGAGCCTGTGTACAGCAGAACACCACCTTTACACTTTCCGTCACCCTAGAGACAAATATCTGCAGTCGCAAATGTCTCAGGGTATTATTTTTTCTCAAAAGCTTGCATTAAGTGTCAATTTCTCAGTTTGTGCCAGGACAAGTTATTTATTACAAGCCTATATATTCAGAGAAGTAGGGATGACTCCATTCTTTGCAAGCTACTTCTGCATCTGGAAGTATTCCCAAGTCTCCAGTGGTTCCTTTCCTATCATAAAGGCTAGGAAAAACCTAGGGGGGAAAAATTAATTCATATTGTTGCCTCTAATTCAAAGACATGAGGCAATAATTGCTAGAATACTGATAGCTTTGGAGGTCCTTCTTTGACTTATCTCTGTTTCTTTACCAGTATTCAATCTCTTCAACAGAAAGGAATTCTCAATTTTTTATATGACAACATATTAGAAATTCAAGGATCTGGAGAGCATCTCGTACTTCTCAGATGTACTGAATACAATTAACCATCCCGGTGTTTTCCACAGACTGGTTATCAGCTTTCCCAGACATTAGTTTTCCCAGACTAGGAGACGCTGCTGGTGTGCATTAAATGCACTATCATATGCCATTTTTCACATATTTATGATAAGACTGAGAAAAAATCTGATGTTTTAACTTGTTGTTACTCAATAGCCATGAGACTAAACATTATTCCTGCACTGGAGAGGTCAGCTTGTTTTACGTGGGTTGACTGCTATTATTTACTAGGTTGTCTACATTTTCACTGAAGAGCTGTGGATCACCACTGACAAATTTTCAATAGTGGACAGATAAAATGGATTCTCCGTGTGTCCTCTTGACCTTTTCCTTACAAGTCACATAAATGAGCAAATGTAACTGGATTTGGTGTGGGGTGGGTGGGCTGGGGAGCAGTTTTAACAAGGCTGTAGATAAAAAAGTTTCTCCATCTTCACTGGTTTGCAACACCAAAGTCTTTGGGTAAAATTTGCCTAGATTGAGACAAGGGGAGTGTGAACTGTACCTCCAAGGGCTTGGCAAATGGTTTTGACAGATCCATACCACTAACATAAACAGTGAGACAGCCATCCATGCATTTCTTGGCAATTACTAGAGCTCGGCATCATTACAGGTCACCGTGCAGGGCAGTCAGCCAACACAGGCAGAGGCAGTGCTGGCACTACAGCACCATGAGTATATCCATTACCTAGTTAATCACCCCAGCTCCCCTGGAACACATGGGCTCAGCGAAATAGCTGTGTACACACCACGTTTATATAACTACTATTGCTACCACACAGTGGTATTTGTAAGTGATTAAGACATTATGTTGGCATGCAAATAGAAATATGAGGTGACATGTGATCATCAGTCAGAAGCAACATGTTCTACTGATGTTTTTAAATCAACACAACTGCATCATTTTTTGAAAAGCACATATATAAGCCTTATCACTCGTAAGGCTTGTGATAAAGTGTCACAATCTGAGACCAAAATTCCTTTAAGGTTAAATGCAAGGTGTTTTCTTGGTAGCTGGTCGTGTGGGCCGGTACACACGAGGCTCAGTTTGGGATCCTATTGCAAAATCTACACAACTGTATCTGCACCAACCTAGTTCCAGCCAGGAAATAACCCCTACAGCCACACACGCATACCCACAGCCTCAGCCCCAGGATGTGTCAGGTTTTATGGCAGTTATGCTACTTAGCAGCCCATGGGTGCTTACAGGCCTATTCAAAGCACCAGTGAAGTTGAGACAAGATAAAGATGTAATTAGGGACACACCTGATTGGGCATATCAAAAGCTCAAGCAAGCTTTATTCTGCTTTCAAAAATAAGTGAGTTGTCACTACCACAAACACAGCACAGAGAAAAGGCGTAGCAGGAAAAGCTGGAGAGTGCAGTAATTCCTTGACTTTTGTGAATATGAGCTTGTTGAGAATAATCCTGGCAATTAATGGGTTAACTACCATAGCAGATTAGCCAAAAGCTGCACACATGATAAGCCTTCTGAAGTAAAGATACGTGACATCATTCTCTCGCTGATAAAACTACATAAGTATGACCTAGATGTAAGTGCCAAGCACTGTATGAGAGCTCTTGCTGATTGTGTAGAGGGTCTCGATAGCTCACCTAGCCCATCAGAGCAGAGATAAAAACCAAATTGCTTTTCTCCCCTCATGTGGAGCCCCCCCCACTATCCAAGAGGGGGTTCCCAGGAGCCAGCCCTAGACTGCTCCCTGGGAATGATGCTCCTCACCAGAGTTGGTTCATGGCCACATCTTGGGGAATAATCCAAAACGCAAGCGTAATCAAAAATGGCTTCATTGCAAAAAGTGGTAACCCCAGATTTGGCATTGAGATAGGTTTTACAGGATCAAGTTAACATTCCCTCAGTAATTTCTGCACCATGCTTTGTCATCCTTAAACTACAGGGATGACCAGAGTCAAAGAAAATTGATGGGCCAGATAAAAGATAATGGAAAGTGTATCTGGTCCAGCACCTTCATATTTGACACAGTTGTCTTCTCACCATCAGAACTGGTTTTGAACATATCAGCATTAGGATGGGTATCTGTCACACTCACAGGTTATCCATATTTTCCATTAGTGACTTGGAGAGTGGAACCAAACATGAGCTTGTACAGTCTCCAGGCGACACTGAACTGGAAGGCAGTAGAAGCAAGCGTTTGGTGAAGGCACGGGAGGAGAAATGATAAGAATTTACGGTGATCTTGACAGTAAGAGAAGAATTAACAAAAATAAAAGGAAATTCAATATAGACAAGCCTGGCACATTTAGATAAAACTATTCACACAAATATAAAGTAGGAAACACCTAGGCTGGCAGCAGGAAAGCATTGGTGAGGTTATAGCTGATTGCAAGCCATAAAACAAGTTCACAATATAATGTCATTGTAAAAAAAAACAAAACCTCATGTCTTATACAAGAGATGGACGGACTGGTTTTACTCTGCTTGGCATAGATAAGGCCTCAGTTGGAAAAGTACATCCTGAAATAGTTATCACATTAGGAAAGTCAAAGGGAGCATACTTGGCCTTGTCTCCAAACAGTTTATAAAATACACTCCTGGAGAAAGAGGAGGTGAAGGAATTATCTTCATTTAATTCAGAAGACCAGAGAGAGAGATACAGTACTCCAACATACAAAAGGAGTTTTCTATGAAAAGGGAAATGATCAGTTTGATCCCTGTATTGACACTGGAAACACGCAAAGTAATCAATTTCTTTCACAAGGCCTATGTTGATCCAGCTGTGACTTGCTAAAAATTGGACCATTTCTCTTTGGAAGAACTGTGGGACCTTCTTCCTTGATGGAAAGAGAGAGGATACAGAAACCCCTCTCAGGCCTGGTTTAGGTGCACAGCTACAGTGCACCAAATGGATAAAGCAATGTCTTACAGTCCCACAGTGGCCCTGCATTCCCAGGATTTGTTCAGTGCCCTCGCCCCCAGTGTCACTGTGTGTCCAGCACAACGTGTATGTTCACACAGTGCTGCCCATGCTGGAGAGAAATTTAGGTGACTCTTTTCACTCAGTAGATTCTCTTCCTTCTCTATTATTTATGCAGCAGTGGCAACTACCATTTCTCCTCCCAAAGCAGGTCTTAGTTACGGTTAGTATACTGTTACTACACTGAAAGATGTCAGACATGGAGCCTAATCCCACAGCACCCAAAACCTCCAGGACTAATAGAGTATGCAGTTGCATTCCATAGCATCACATTTATCTGCAGTGCCCAGAAGGTACTACTACTAAAAAGGTATTTTATATTTTACTTATATTTTACTCATTTTAATGTCTCAAGAGATCTTCTGAACCATGCTTACTTTCTTCATCCAGATGTCTTTCAACAGATTTTAACTTGCACTTTTTAGCCTCAGCCAAAACACCACATAACATATGACTGAACACGCAATTTAGGTTTTAGAGCAGTGGGCATAGAAGGCAGTCAGAGAAAAAAATATGAGAAAAAGGTCATTGGATTAGTTGGACACCTAAACCACCCTTTCTTAATGATGACGTTTATTCTGTTCATCTGTTAGATCTCTGCTCTGTTTTGAATAAAAAAAAAAAGTTATGGTCATCTTGTTGTCTCACCACCATTTCAGTAGTGAGTATCAGCACTGGTAAGAAAGCATCATCATTAAAATTGTATTCTCATCCTGAAAAGTCATATATTGCCATTTTGATACCTGGCAGCTTAAAAGAGAGCAGCTAAAATACCATCTAAAGAACAGGAACAAGAAGTGCAGGCGTCCGTCTTTGGCCAGTGCTGTTATTTGTCATTTCCTTTCTCAGTATCACAGAATGACATGTAGTTATCTCAGACATACACAAGTGCCAGTTCTTCTTGGTAGAAAGGAAATGAGTATCAATTTAATCGGAAGCAATCAAAGAACACTAACTTTTGCACCTGCTTCCAGATCTGGCCATGACGATGCACAAGAATGAAGGAAAAGCTAATATATTTTGCATATAAACCAAATTTTCTGTAAAATCTGCTGTGGAGCTATTCATAACCACGTATGAGCACTACGAATAAAATGTTAATACTCGTTAAGCCAGACAAACAAGGCAGTGGAAATGCAGACATCCGTTGTGACTGGATGAGAAGACACATCTTTGACAGTGCCCCTGTTTTTTTCTCATTCTGTGAAAACCCAGCCATCCCTTTTGCATTCCATGAGGAGCACGGCCAGCCTAAGGCACCTTCGGACCCAAAAGCCCAGTCCGCATTTCCTATCATCTCTCCTGCCTCCGGGCTTCAGACTTCGCCGCTCGACTCAAAAGGGGCAGTTTCGTCTTGCTCTTAGGCAAAACCGAGGTGCCGAGCGCCGCGGACGCCCCGCGGCCCCTCCGCCTCGCCGGCTGGGCTGGCTGCTGAGCGCCGGGCACTCCTCGACAGCGCGGGAAGGGGCGGCCAGCCCGGGCTCCGGCGCTGCCCAGCACTGCCCTCCCTCCGGCAGCAGCTCCGGGCGCATCCGGGAGCTCCAGCTGATGCTCAGGGGAGCTCGGCAACGCGGCTGTGCCCCCGTCCCGGGAGCTAGCACCGGCTGTGCCCGGGGTGAAGAAACCAAACCCTGCCTGGCCCCCGAGGAAAGCGCTGTCTCGTCCGCCCCCGTCCCAGCAGGTACTCACCCCCGGGCAGAGCAGTCCGGCCGGTCTCGTGTCGCTCCGCCCGCCCTGCTCCCCGAGGTGCCGAGGCGCTGGTGTAGCTCCCGAGGTGCCGGTGCCGCTCCCCGAGGTGCTGGTGTCGTTCCTGAGGTGCTCGCGCCCTTCCCCGAGGTGGGGGTGCCGCTCCCCGAGGTGCTGGTGTCGCTCCCGAGGTGCCGGTGCCGCTCCCCGAGGTGCCGGTGCCGCTCCCCGAGGTGCCGGTGCCGCCGCAGCGCCCGCGCCGTCGAGGGGAGCGCTCATCCCCGCGGAGCGCCCCGCCCCCACGGCCGTCTCGCCCGCCTATTGGCTGCGAGGGGCTGATTTGCATGGCGGCGCCCCGCCCCCTCAAGTGCCGCCCCCTCCCGACCCTGTGCCTGATGCGCGGCTGCCGTCGCTGCCCAGCGCGGGGAAAGTCCGCCCCGTGGGTGCCGGGAAGCGTGGGCGCGGTGAGCTGGGTCGTTTCTTCGCCATCGTCCCCGTGGACGTCCCCTGACCTTTCTGGTCCTCGCCTCCCCGCCGGCAAGCGGGGGCTTTCCGACTCCGTGATTTTGTAATTCAAATTGCCGCTGCTTAGTGCGAGGAAGACCTACTCTTCGCTTCATGCTTCAGAGTATGGGTCAAATTGCGTTCTTTTTTGCGTTGTGACTTCCTGAGGGAAAAAAACCCAACTCCTTCCCCATCATTCTAACTGAAAAAAAAAAATCTAACAAAACGCTGGTGTCACAATGTTTGGTATAGGGTAATCTTACACAATAATTAGCCACACAAATAGTTATAGAAGTTGTTAAGTCTTTCTGACATGGGAAGTTTTTGCTTTTCTTGAAAATCCTGGACATGTACATTTTTCTCCTTTTCATCACAAAACTTGAATATAATCAGAATCTGAAAATTTTAAAATATATAGAAGTTACTGTCTTGTTGGTGTTGAGAAGTAGCTGAAAGAGCAACTGTGCTGTCTTGAGCAGTCATCAGTTATAAGGCTCCAAAATTTCTTACAGTGCATCAATCCCACCCTGGGTGAGTGAGAACCAATTCTGTCATGATGGAGACAATTGCAGAGATGTAGGAAGCTTCCTCCATCCTTATTTTCTATGCTGGTTTTCTGTCAGGAAAAAAATGTAAGTAAAAGGAAAATATTTGAGGTTTTGTGGTTAAAAGTCAGTTAATATATCTGACAGAAAGGCTCTTTTACCTTGAAAAATCCAGGACTGCACTGGGCACTTTGCTGGGATTTTTCTCTTAGACCTTGATGCTGGAGACAAAATTAGGTGCGTGGGTCTCACCAGTTCCCTAAAACTACCTGAGGGCACTGAATGGTGAGTGGGTTTCCTCTTCCAGGCTGCTGCTTTGTGAGACCAGCTGCAGCATCCCCACACATGGGCAGATGGTTTTCTCCTTGCCACTGGACTGCAGAAAGCAAATGGGCCTTTAGTGTTGTTTGGTGTTGTCAATGCAAGCAGAGCTGAAAATAGAGCTGGGTGTTCATGTAATGTCATGGTAATCAAAGGTACAGGCTGCTTTGTGTGGCTTGGAACAACAAGTACAAATTAATCTGCTGTTGTTGCAGCACAGGCAAAGCTATGGGTGCATTGATTGATGTGTCTGATGATCCTGTCAAGAGCAAAATGCTCATCTAGAAACATCTGGTATCTTCCCTATAATTCATCAGTAGGATATGGAAGACCAAAGAGATGACTGTCAAGTCTCCCCTGCTTTGGGAGAGACTTCAGTAAAAATTTCAGTAGCTGAGTAGCAGGCAAGGTAGCAATATTGTTAAAATATTAGTCTTCTAAGAAATGAATGGAGAGTGAGAGTAATTTATTATTTCTACAGATTTTGCCACCTAGATTAGATGAGGTTAAAGAAGGTTCAAGACTCTCATAAAAAGCTTGCTAATTAAGCTACACAAATAGGTAGCTAAAAAAAATCGTGACTGCCAAATAAGTATCCTGAAGTTATTGGTTGTATTATGTTGTTAGATCTTACAAAAGGTGCCAATTTGCATGGTTGTTATGATAAATAAAACCATGTGAGTCACATGAAAAGATTGTTGTGTCATCATATGAACCAAAGACTCTCATTTTGGCTTATTATGCTCATTTCAATCTCTTCTGAAATAACATGAACAGTAGAGATTGATAATGGAAATGATTAGACAGAAGAAAGTGATTATCCAAATTAAGAGAGAAAGAATTTTCAGTCTTATAATTTTATTCTCCTGTGAGTCCTGAGCAGCATTTCATACCAAGCTACAAAAGTAATATCATATTTTTTTTTCACTTTCTGCTGTCTCCTATTTATTATAAGAGAAACACTTTGTAGTTTACCAGTGAAAGTAACTACTCAATTTACATAGATAAAGGCAGAACTCATTAGTATTGGGATTACAGATGCTAATAAGTTTCTAAAGAAGTTTGGGCAATATAAATGTACAATACATCTACAGACAGTAAGCCTCTCTTTCAGTTCTTTTTTCTTTTTCCTGAAGAGCTGTTGCATTTTTTTCCTTAAAGACTTCTAATCCTGACCTAGGTCTTGAGTGATTGCTTTGAATGAGCCAGGTTTTGCTTCCAGTTTTCTGATCTCTAGAAAGAGGACAAGCATAATTACTTTCAGTTCTCATAAATGTGTAGTGAAAAGTAATATACAAACAAATTGGACTCTCATCTATGTTAAAATACTATGAGGATGTGTTGTATTTCAAGGACAAATCACTGCATGAGGGAGACCCATCATCCTTCTGCTCTGGTGTGTGATGCTTCCAAAGACATTTCCAGGAAACTGAGTTTCTTCCAAAGCCCAAGAAATTAGAAATTATGTGGACATGTAGATTTCTCTTTGCTATCACTTATCAACATCTCAGGGCATCCAGGAACTCTGAGTAATGTCAATTTTTGGGAAGAGCAGTTTCACCGGGCAACTTACATACAGATGACATACAGACCTCTGTTTTTCTGGAGCTTACCTATCTCTAGAAAAGGAGTTTGTAGCCATAACATCTATACTAGTTTCAGTATGAAGCTATAATTGTATCAATCTATAATAATTGACACTTGTGAAACTTTTAGCTAAAAACAGAGCAAATTGCTATGAGTTCAGTTGTGTATCCTAGAGCCAGTTCTCAGACACATAAAATTCACATACGCTTTTCTGGATGTGCAGTTCACATGAGCCTCTTCTAAGCTAGAATCAGATCTGATGTAATCTAGCTCACATGGACTCAATCAAAGTAATGATTCATGGTCCTGGACAATTAACTTTTTTCTTTTTAACATCCTGGCTCAGTAGAGTCATTCTGACAGTACATGATGTATCCATTGCCAAGGTGAGTTGAAGGGAGACACCAAAAGACTGATGCTAGAAAATTCTTTCACTATATTCATTTACCAGAGAAACTGTGTCTTCTTCAATGATACTTCCAGCTTGAGAAAGGTCCAACATTCCTTCTCTGTCTTTTCATATTTCATTGTAACCTCTCACAAAAGCTACCGATGTTACAGAACACCTTCATCAATAAATGTTGCTGATGTAAAGAGATTCTCCTTGGCTGCATGAGGAATCAAGTGCTGAAAAGAATTCAGAAGCCAAGTACCTTCACAGGTAGCTAAATCCACCTGAATTCTTTGTTGAAGCCCACGGAGATATTTGGATTTACATAGGGATAACATAGTGCTCTAGGTATTGAGCCCTGCAGATGTTTTTCTTTTTGCTTCCCTTTTCTCTCCTTCGTTAGGAAGGAAGAAGACTGCTACAAAAGGGTGGAGTGCTGAAAGCTGTGCAGATATAATTGCTGTGGAGTTTGAGGATGCCCTGTGCCAGGGCCCTCTCTCTTGCTTATTTAGGAAAGGATTTAACATTCTTCTCCAATTATGCCCCAAAGGCACGTGAAGCCAGCCCTGGGTGTATTGCCCCTGAATTCCTTGTGAACCACAACTTGGCACTCATGTATGGCTCTAAAAGTTCATTACCCATACATGTTCTTAATCTAGTTAGGGCTGTATCAAGTGCCACATTGGATACACAGGAAACAGCCCTGGGACTTCTGTTGACTTCAGAGATGATGGCAGGTGCCAGCATGTTTTATTAAGCTAGTAACCTATACATGAACAAGTTCAAAATGCTTTCACATGATGGATGTAAACAAGCATAGTTAACTGGAGCCGATGGAAAAATACTGATTTCTGGGAACTGAAGGCTTGATTGATTGTCAGGTAAGTCACTGGATTTCTCTGCTGCTGTCACAGCTTTTGAATGCAAGAGCATAGCCCATACTTATAACATGACAAAGGTCCTGTCACATCAGCTGGCCTAATGAGAAGCTTTACCTAACCCTGTTCCTGTACTTGAGTAAAGGTGTGTATTCCAACTCCTAACAGACAGGACTGAGGTATTTCTCCTGCACATTTGCCTGCCCACAGACTGAGATCAGTTAACTTCTGCAGTACAGGGAGCACTTTGCAACCTGTCAGAGCAGAGACAAGGACATCTTTATGTCATTCAAGAGGGATAAAAAAGTGAGGGGAGGAAGGCACTCAGCAGTCACTCAGATTTGGGTATAGTGCCAGTAACAGCACATTCTAGGGCAAGTTCATATGGCGAAAACTACATGCGCTATTTTTCCCTTGTCACTGCTCTCGGAGCAGAAAATGGCCAGGCTGTATATTAGGTATGAAGGCAGAAGTACCTGGGGAGTAGGTTTGTTTGATTTGGGTTTTTTTTTAAGGTTTTGTTGTTTTTTGTTGCTTTTTTTGTTGTTTGGGGGGAAGTGGGGTGGTTTTTTTGGTTTTTTGTTTGTTTGTTTGGGGTTTTTTGGGGTTTGATGTTGTTGTTGTTGTTGTTTTTGTTTTGTTTTGGTTTTTTTCCCAGAGGTTAAAAGCCTGAGATGGCTTAGAAGGGTAAGGCAAAGAGTAAACAGACCTTCACAAAGAGAGCTATTGCAAAATGAGGACATTTCCATAGCTTTTTTGGAGCATCCTTTTCACATTAGTCATTCATAGAATAGCTGTTGTTTTCTAAAACTCACCAAGTGTCGATGAAATAAAACAATTCTATCCTAGAACTGTGTGAACATAAATTTTATACAGCCATGTTGATGGATCAACTTATTCATGTTGCCAGTGCTTTTCAGTATAACATATATATATCAATGTAACATCCAGAAAGTGGTAGGGAGCCTGCCCAAAGTGCACAGGGAGTTCCTGTACCATGCAGACTACCTTCTCTTCTGAAGGCATGCTGCACATGCGGAAACCTTTTGGGTGGCTTTGTGGCTAGATCCAAATATCTTGTGGTAGACCTTCCCAAGGGTAGCACAGTAATGCCATGCTACAGATCTGAGAAGAAAAAGAAAAGCTTTTTGTTTAGTTGAAGGTGAGGGAAGAATTATTTGGGATTGTTTAACTGAGAATACACAGCCAGGGAGCAATTCGTTTCACAGCCCAGTAATGATCAATTGCTGCCTGGAATCCTTTGTGAATGGCAAGGCACATGGTATCTAAGCAAATTGTACGTGACACAGTAACAGCATGATAGATTTTTTTGTAATGAAACGAAGTTACTGCTGATGTTTGCATGTCTTAGCTTAAAAAAAAAATCCCTAAAAATTAATGCTACTTGTCAAAGTAGAAGGGTATTTGTCAAACAATTTGCAAAACTTATCTGAGAAAAGTGAAGGCTTATATTTTATCTTTGAAACCTGTCTGATGGCTGTGGCAAGTATCCCGGGGTTCTGAGAGGCAGCTGCTCCCGGCCGCACTTCAAGCCTCGTAGTTAGGAAAGGCAAGGACAGGAAGTACTGGGGGCACTGAGCAGCTGCACAGCAACGCCGCGGGAGCCCACGGGTCTCCTCGTTTACCGCAGCCAGGGAGTATCTCGGTCCGTGAAACCTCTGTACATATAATAATTTTCCAAGTGATGCTTGATCTGCAGCTTTAGTGACAATTCAGTTAATTACATCTAAGGTAATCCTTCTTTAGAGATTTTTCGTCCTCTTCATTCCTCAAAGGGGTCAGGTTACCCCTTCAATTGATGCCATGCAATCCTTTAAACCCTGTAGAAAACATGGAGGAGGGGTGGGCAAAAGAGACTGGGACGGCAGATTCCCTAAAATTTCCATCTCCACCCATCTTGGAATACACAGTTTTCTTAAGATTCTTCTGTTACTCATATGGCACCATTCCTCTGTCTCCCTCTGGATTCTCCACATAGGATTTAGCCCCTTGTGGTTCACAGAGAAGATCATAACTACTTTTGCAATTCAAAATCACAGCCAATCTGCAGGGCTACTCTGGTCAGTGAGAATGCATGGATGTGAGCTTTGGAAACCTGAGTAATGTTATCTCTGCTGCCTCACGCTTTCCTTACTCTTGGGAAAAAGCAAGCAGATAAATGACCTCCCTTCTATAGAACTGCATGGCCTGAAAGTATGTTATAGGAAGAGTTCTTGCTCCCTTTCCTCGATTTTTGTAAGAAAGTCAGCAGATCTGGGATTCCTAGTATGAGGAGAATGTAGATGAACTTGAGTGAGTCCAGCAAAGACTCACCAAGATGGTCAAACGTTTGGAGTGTGTGAGCTGTAGGGAGAGGCTGAAAGAACCGTGTTTGTTTAGCCCAGAACAGAAAAGATTTAGAGGATTTAACAGCAGCCTTAATGTACTGAAGAGATTACTGACACAACCCAAGTGTATGGCAGGAGAATGAGAAATAATGCTCATAAATTGGGATAAAGTTCCAATGGGAAATAAAGGAAAAATCCACATTATGAGGGCAGTGAAGCACTGGAACAGGAGATTGCCCGAAGAAGGTGTGGAATCTCTACTCTTGGAGATTTTTGAGATCCATCTGGCCAAATGTTGACTCTGAGGGACAGGAGCAGGACATTAGACAAAATTACTACCTAATGTCTCTCCTAACATGTGATTCTAATGTGGTCCAAAATCCACAGCTGTAGAAGCCAGATCTTGGTGCTGAAAGACCCCTCTAAATAGGGAAGCCTTTAAATCCCACATCCTACATACCACAGTGCAAGAACAGCAAGGCTGCCTGTGCAGTGCCTGTTAGTGCATGAACAGTGTCTAAGGTAGGCTCATTAGCTCCTGCAGCAAAGCCAGCTCTTCATGGGCAACGTTCTCACAGTCTTGGCTACTGATCCACTGCACTTATTTTCCCAAGATTTGTTATTTCCAGCGATATGTATCTGCAGTTACAGCATTTGCAGCTTGCTTTGGAAACAACTCTGTCTTCGTCCAGGTGTCTGGGTAGAGCAATCTCCCCACGCTGTCTGTCAGTGCAAGACATAAAACACACTCTCCTGGCACCAGCTGGTGGCCTGACAGGGAGCATTGCCAAACTCTTATGGGATTAGTAGGTGCTGAGGTGTATCTGGGCTCTCTGTGACTGGGTCAAAGAACTGTAGCAGGCAGCGTCACAGTGTAACCCGTTTGCAGTATATTTCAAGTGATAAGAGGGATTGGTTAAACACTGAAAAACACACTCCAGATTCCCTTACACACCCAGTAATATGCCCATCAGTCTTCAAACCTGTACTACATGGAAATTTTCAGGATCTTATTCCGTGAAGATGAAAGGAGATAAATGTGCCAGCTGTTGAAGGATAACATTAGACTTGAAAGATGATTTTCCAAGTAACATTAGAAGCCCTGCCATCCATGTGGCTTTGGTGACAATTAAATTGATGGACTAAGCTAGGTTTTTATGTAACAACAATAATAATATTCCATTACATTTATAATACATATATACATTTATAAACTATGTTCCACTTCAGGTTCTCTAAACCAATTTGCAAGCAATTACTTTAAAATACTGCTGTGTGTATTGCTACCCATGTATTATAGATGGGAAAGAAATCAGAGAAAGTGTCAAAATGCCTGGAGGTGTACAGCAAGTCTTGATCTAACTAGAAGTTGCATCCAAATCCCCTGAGTGCTAGTTCTCTCTTTTCATGAAAAGATTACATGTCTTTTCATGCCTCTGCTTTTCTCTTACAGATATTTTATTTCTCTAAAGGCTTATGCCTCTGTACAGCCATCTTTCTATTTACATAATTATCTCCCTTCAGTACTTTCTTATGTGTGAATGTTGTTCAGAGGATGTGGAAAAAACTGTGTGATATTTAATGAGTCTATACCAGTTAAAATTAATTGCCAAATTCTGCTTTCAGTGAAGTCAGTGGAAGTTTGAACGTGGCATCAAATGAGACAGGCCCAATATTATAAATGACAGGAAGCACAACATGGAGGATAGACAGTGGGTTGTTTTGTTTCTGGTATAGAGAAGAATCAAACTTTTTATAAGGATATGTAGTGATAGGAAAAGAGGAAATGGCTTTAATCTGAAAGAGCATATGTTTAGATTAGATATTTAGAATAAATTCTTTGCTATGAGGGTGGTGGGGCACAGGAACATGTTGCCCAGAGAAGTTGTGGATGTCCCATCCCTGGAACTGTTGTATGGGTTAGATCTGGTTGGATGGGACTTTGAGCAACCTGGTGTAGTGAAAGCTGTCCCTGCCCATGGCTGGTGGGTTAGAACTGAATGATTTTTAAGGTCCCTTCCAACGCAAACCATCCTGTGAATCCGTGATAAGGATCATGTATCCAGGTGAGTGAATGGACCTAATGTGCCCTCTAGCCAATGATCTTAAGACAAGTAGCAGAAAGCAAAATGAAATTAATTATTTAAAGCCCTGGCAACTGCCTTTGGCAGTTAAAACTTTTTTTTTTTTTTTTTAATTAAATGCTTCCCCGATCCTAGATACAAGCACGAACAAGCCTCCAGAACTCAGATATTGACACAACTGCAAATCACAACCAGACTTGTTAGTGTCTCGTCTTCCTAATGAGCTGATCCAAGAATCCCAACTCTGATGCCCCAAACCTTGGGGAAGTAGGGGTTCACACCCAGATATAGGCAGAGTAATTCAAACCCAATAGCACCAAACATCTGTAAGAAATGTTTTGTGCTAGTGTACCTTTCTTTGTAAGATTACTTTTCTTTGAAAAAACCTACTACCAAAGGTCTGTCTAAACTCAAAGGCTATTTCTTTTACAAGCCATTAATACCATTCAGGAGAAAACTAAAAAAGAGGTTGAAGGTGACCTGTATCTTCAGACAGCTCCCTAATAACCAGTAGCTGTAGGATTTCTGAGATGAAGGTTGCATTCAAGCATTCAAACAGCTGAAAAGGTATCATTGGGTCAATGCACAAGTTGTTGTTTGTATGGAACATATTGGTCAAATCAATTTAAAAGTGTATTCAGATTCATCCCCACCTCCCTCCAGCTCATCCTGGGCAAACAGAATTTCATTTTGATATGGGTAAAAAAGTGGAAATTTTCAGCTTTGCTACAAAAATGGTAGAGCTTGTTTTATTTAATGATATGAGTGTGTCTGCATACAAATCAAATGCAGCTTTCAGAGGAGCTCCTTGGCACAGTGTGAGAAGGGCGAGAAATGTGTCAGTGTGAGTGTGGGCTCAGCTCAGACTCTGCTTGAGATCGTAGGAGGAAACAGAAACTTATGTGACAGTAAAATTTTCCAAAGGGCTCATTTACCTACATCAAACTATTACAGTCTTAAACAAGTCTCACCTAGAGGTGATGTGCTGTGCCATGCTGAGCCAAGTCAGTGAAAATCCTTCGTGGAGAGCTGAAGCAGAGCTGGGTGATGGGCACAGTGCAGTACTACCAAGGAGCCTGCTCCGTCACCAGGTCAGCATGGGGCTGCTAGCCCGGGATTTCATTGCCTGTGTCAACATCCTCATCTATTTGACAGGACAATATTTTCCTTCCTCAGTATGGCCATCAAAAGTTCATGCTTGTAGGATAGTATACAGTTCTCAGAAGAAAGGCTACTGAACTTTCTAATATGTTTTATAAAGGAAATAATGACATCCATAAAGTAGATGACTGCCCTCAATGTTTTGTTTCCTTTTCTCTCTAGATTTAAGTCTAGCTTTTTCTTAAATCACAGTTACATGCTTCTGTTTCTCTGGCTAATAGAGCATCAGACAAACAACTCTCAGTGCAAAGGTTTTTTCTAATTCCTCCTGAGCATAAAATATTCTTAGCTAAAAGGCCATTTTCTTCTTCCACAAGCAGCAATTCAAAATAATGTATCTATACATACAGGAAGATTTTGGCTTACGATTTCTCTGCCACCATTTTGGAATTCTACACACACATAAAAGATCCACCTTATTTCCTAAACCTAACTGATTATTGAAAATAGTCTTTTTTTTAAATGGAGTAATAATTGTCCCTTTAAAAAGGTGAAAAGTACAGGTGCTGTTTTTTTGATTTCAGCTCCACTGGAAGATCTTTTAGGATCATAATGGTGACTGGTTTTAGTAGTGAAGGAAAACACAGATACTTTTTCCTCCCTGTGTGAAGGAAGAAGCATTTGGCCACATCCCAGGGATTATGGGAGAAGAACTGAACAGCAGAGTGTATTGGAAGGACACATTCCATGGGTACCACTGAAATGATTCAAACTGTAATTAATGATCCCAGCAGTTTCAAAATACAGGTGCATGTGCATTTGGGAATGAGAGGAGGATCAAATTACAAACTGAGTCACTCGACAAGCTTGTTTTACCCTTCCAGTTATGCAAGCCAATTTGTGACTCAGCAGCTATACAAGTCTGTTCTCCAATGAGAAGACAAAGCAGTTCTGCAGCTGAGTCACTCAGAGCAGCTCTTTTCACACTGATAAATTCGACAGCCATGGTAAGGAAAAGACTGTGGAACCTTTATTGCCTATATGAGATAGAATAAACATATTTTATAGGAGAATAATCTGCAGCTCATCTTCACACAAGGAACTCATTGAACGGAGGAGAGAAAAGCTATCATGGGATTACATTGACAAATGTGCATGGTCCTTTAACTAAAAGAGATTAGACTTTTTTTTTCTGATAGCGTTTTCTGTTGTGTATTCATCCATTACTAATAAAAATCACCTGACAGCTTGCTGTAATTGCAAATGTAGTTGGAATTAATTTCTTTAATTGTCTTTGACTTTTCTTTCAAAGTTTGCAAATAATTTCCTACACGTTTGAGCGTGACAAGGTGTCATGACAGCTACAGGCAGTCACAGGTTCATGCACACATTGCTTTGAGAATCTCTGCCCCAACCTGTTCCTTGAATGCTGACTTTTTGCTGGCACCAACAATAAGCTTTCCTTACCCTTCAGGCTTGATCCTTTTGAGGTGCCAAGTATGAATGACTGCTGCCCATGGTCTTAGCACTTCAAATACCTAACATAAGTCTAAGTTCTTAAATCTACTGGCAGAACATCTAGACTGCATTTGGAGCTTAAAGTGAAGAACCCACTGGACGGACTGCACTTCTCTTACTCTGCCTATTAAAAATATATCCCATTAATCCTGTTGAAAACCAGGTTTCTTTATGCCCAGAGGTGAATATCACAAATAGCCACGATAGTTGATGTAACAATAGCAGCACAAGGCTGTGAACAAGGCCCCATTGGGTGAGCACAAACACTGTAGGAGAACGCCTTAGCCAAGAGGAGCTCGTTGTTAAGTTACAAAAGGCTGAAAAAGATAGAGAAAAGGGAATGGACAGTTAGGGTTTTCAAATGTTTGCATTTCATACTGAAGGCTTTTCCACAAATGGGCTGCAATACACAGCTGTATGTGAATACCAAATCATCTGTGCTTCACATCAGCTATTCTGAGAGAGGCCTCAGCCGTTGTTGTCGACACGATCTACGCACATCCTGTTGGGGCTCTAGATTACAACCCCGGTGCCAGCAGTTTTCACAGTGCTTTTCTTAAAGCCTCTTTCCCTGCAAACAAGTATGTGAACACTTCAGCTCCAATCTTCTAAAATTAAGTACCTTCAAACATCATAAAAATAAGTACTTTCAAACATTTATGGAGAAGAGCAAATACAAAGTGAAATACAGAAGCTCAAAATGCAAAAAGAAAAAAAAAGAGAGCAAACAGTACATGCTACTTAAAAACAACAGCAAAAGAAATCACATCTTTAAAAGCTTACTTTAAAATGTCCAGGTTTGGGTGATTTTTTGACCAGTAGTTTTTGGTTTTTGTTGGTTTCAAGATTTCTTAGTCTGCATGGTGGTGAGGAGGTGGGAAGAAACATTACAGTCTAAAGAGATAACATCTTTTTGCTGTGCTCCTTGAATGTTTGCTTTCCAAAATCAGCAATTCTCTTTCAAGTTGTCAAATCACATTCCAAAATGTATAGATGGGATGATTATCATCATACATTGCTAACATTGCCCAATCCTGACTATAAATACCTTGCTTCCAGTGGCTTATTCCTTGCCAAGTCTCTACACTCCGGGTTTATTTTTTATTTTGAGGATCTTGTCATTTAAGCAATTTTCAGCTTGAAATGAATAAGACATTCCCAACAAAGAAACCAGCAATTAAAAAGACATTTATTATGAGTTACTAAGAGTTGTGATTTGAACATATTAATTTGTCTGTGGTGCTTGGTGTTGTGAAAAATTATGTTCTATTTGCCTTAAAAGTAATAAACAGCAATACTTTGATAAAGCTGAAGGTGAGATATGTTGCATCACCTTATTAGTGAGAGCTTTATTTTCACAGTAAATGCAAGAGGCTTATGTACATTTCTTATTTCAAATGAGGAAGTTCCCAACCCAGATTGAGAAACAACTGGTTTATATAGCAGCCTTCCAGTACTGGGAGGGGACTTACAAGAAGGCTGGAGAGGGACTTTTTAGCAGGATCTGTAGTGATAGGACAAGGGGAAAAGGCCTTAAACTGAAGGAGGGTAGACTTAAACTTGATTCTATAATTCTGTGGTGAACTGGTGGTGATTGGTGTGCCATTTCCTAGAGACACATGGAAGAGACAGTTATCTTTTTCCACCTGCAGTGATACTAATATCCTAAATATCCATTGCTGCCCCCTCTCTCCCTTTGCTGTTTGTCCCACGAGCAATCCACTGTCTGAAACTTCACAACATGCATTGGTACAACACATACCAAATAGGCAAGCTGATGACTCACTGATATCAATGGCTCCATGCTTCTCCTGCTCTTATTTTTTACTTTTATGAACTGACTTGCTGTGCAGTAATAGATGAGCTGCCCTTGTGCACAATACAGATGATGGATTTTTTGGTCTAGATAAGGGTGATGACACCAATGTCCTCTATGCTTACTGCAGAGAAGGAGGTGAAATGATGAATACTTGTGCACTATGTGTGATGGGGAAAGCTGGAAAGAGAAAAGGCTGGCTACAGATAGGCTTCTCTGTACAGAACATTTTTAAGTACTGTTCTGAAGAAGTCAGTATTTTTAAAACATGATAATTATGTGGCACATGAAAAAAGAAACAGCTGCATTAAGCATCTTCAAGTCAGACTTAAAAAAGAAAATTCACTTCCTCTGTTCTTACCCTTTCTTGCACACAGAAAGCACACAGTGATATGATACACAGAGCTACTCAATGGCCAAATCAATTTCTTCTAATTTAAATTTGTGTACATTTCTAATATTCAAAATCTCGGCCTATTTAAAGATGTGCCTTTCATCACTGCTACTTTTGTATACAATATCGAACACAATTAATAGCTGTATTAGCCGTGGCAGTTTATCTGGAGTGAATGAAGAAAAGACACGCAAAGAAAATGGGCAGAATACAGCTGCTTCTTGGATACTCCTGTAGTCTTCCCCAGTTTTGTTGTGTTTACTCTTATTACTTCATTTTATTTCCAAATCCGTGACAAGAACAAACTATTCCCATTACAAAAACATATATGGACACGAGAATTTCTATTCACCGGGCAGACTATTACTGGCTCTATTTTTAGCCTGAAGAGGTAATTAATCACATTAGTGGACAGGCTTTTATTTTCAAAGTGATGGCTTTGGAATAAAGAACTTCCCTCTAAACAGCAAGTGAGAGCTGCCTCTACCAGGCTGCATCTCCCTCCACACCACATTCCTCAGATCACCACGTTTCAGTGTCTCATTTGTCAGCGCTGTGCTAGTGACCCCTACTGCCTCTGTGCTTTTAGGGTGCTCCTGCACCTTGCCAGGAAATTCTCAGTGGCACCTAAATTAAGCTCATTCAATTGTGCTGCGCACCTAAGGCACACAGCTGTTATTCAGATCCATACCGAAAGCGTAGAGCATCCCAGTGATATTCACAAGCAATTGATGGAGTGTGAAGTTACAAGGCCCAGTCTCTGTGATCCCTAAGCTGCTCCTAGGCAAGACACCGTTAGTGCAGGTCACAGGTCTCAGTTTGACAATTCTTCAGCAGTGAATTTCCCCAGCTGCTGTCTGATTCAAGATAATATGATTGGTTACATCAATACAGAGCAGCATAAAGTGTATGCCTTCAATGGTAGGATACACAGTATTTCTTCTTTCCTGATTTTTTTACCCCACATTCTTCCAATCTATAGCTTTGGCAGAGAATCAGCCATAAAACCCTAAAACAGCTTTCAGATGTTGGAGTATTTATGCATTATAAAATCAAAGCAGTATCAAAATATAGTTTCTAGTAGGGGAAGAAAGTTTGAAAATTAACCATGCTTGCGAGGACTGTGTTTCGTCTTTCCCAGAAGCAGCCCAAAGGCTGCAGGTGGCTGCAGCGTGAAGGCATATTCTTACCCTGTAGCAAAATCATGATTCTTCTTTGACTATAAGGCAAAGAAAGAAATCAGGGGAGTTTACATAAAACAAGGTGGGAAAAGAGGCTTGCTTGTGGAAAATGTTTTTTTACAAGATCCTTGAGAAAAGCAGCAAAATTGTCTTTCACCTCTTACAGGGCCAAACTAAGGGCTTTCTGAAGCTGATAATGTTCACAGGCTATAACAGCATTTGAGAAACTGCATCACAGTTCATGTGATAGCATGGGAAATCTGAAAAAAACCCCAAAATATGCAATTAGAAAAATGTAACTTTTCCAGCCTAAAGTTGCTAAGTGGTAATGTGACCTCTGCACATAATGATCTAAGAACCCTCTTTCAGCAGAAGCAACATATTTTTAATTAAATATATACTTTTAAAAAAAAAATCACATGCCACATAGACAATGGGTTTTTATCATTATTTCATTTCCAGCACCATTCTTGCCAGGCTAATGCAATCTCAATTTTTTTTCCTCACTGTATTTGTAGGATAAATAAATATAGTGAAGAATAGAGGAATTTCTGGGGAAAAAAAAAAAAAAAACAAAAACAAAAACAAAAANNAAAAAAAAAAAAAAAAAAAAAAAAAAAAAAAAAAAAAAAAAAAAAAAAAAAAAAAAAAACCAAAAGGCATGCCTCCCCATTTTATCATTTTTCTGTGTGTGTGCTGGATTTGTCTATTACGATTGTCACATCCTCTTGTTTGCAGGGTATTTATGTCTTCCCTTCCATCCAGAGTCAGTAGGAAATTCAAAAATTTGGTTATATCTCGCACTGGGCAGCCACTGACACTGTCTTTCTTGGTCCAGCAGCCCCCTCTACCCTTTTTCTCTACATTTCAGAGAAGCAACGAACCACTCTGTTTTGATGAAAGAATTTTTGCACGTCCGACCCTGACCCCCAGTGGCCTCCGTCGTTCCTTACATCCTCCCGGTGTCTCCACCTTTTGAAATTCGGCTTGAAGGGATAGTGTTACTCTCCGAGAGGATAATCTCAGCACTTAAATCAACACATTTATGTGATTTCCATAAGTAAGCATCCATTACTGTATAGTCTGATAATGATATTTAATTGTATTCAGTACAAAAACCTTGCCATATCCCCAAATGCTACTTTTTCAGGAATCCTAGTCATACAAGCATATTACCACTAAGCAGTAATTCTCTCTGTATATATTTGCATCCCCTTTCTCCCATTCATTTAGTATTCCTAAACTTGAAATGAAAGTGTCCTAGTGCAGGCATTCATTTTGTACAAAATGGACCTAACAAGAAAAAGAAGGCCCAACAACAGATTTTATTTTTGTATAGAACAAGAAATGAAGTGAAAGTGAATATAATTGAATATAATTCTTGAAACATAGCAGATGAAACTTTTTCTTCTTAGAGTGAAATTGAAGTTAAGTAATTACTTGTAAATAATTGTCACTTGCCTGTCAGCTGGAAATTTTACTACCCATTTTTTATGCCTTGGATTAGTAAGCTTGTCTGGCAGTCTCAGAGGGTTTTGACCAAAGCCAATAGAGTGAAATTTTGGTGTGTTTTCCCAGAGCCCTGGATGCCTGAATGTAGAATTTTAATCTGGCCCACTAATAAACTTGCTCAAAATATCAGATTTATACTTTCCATTCAGGTTTGGGGTTTTTTGTTTGAGTTTGTTTGGTTTTGGTTGGTTGGGGTTTTTTGTTGTTGTTGTTGTTATTTGGTTGGTTGGGTGTTTGTTGTGGGGTTTTTTGGTTTTGTTTTTATTCTTAATTTGGTTTTTGTTGTGTTTGTTTGTTTGTTTTTGATGAGAACTCCTACCCCTGTTTAATTTAATGCAGTTATTACTCCTAGAAACTGCAACATCTGCAAGAGATGGATAAGTTTCTGGGAATCTTTTCTGCTCCAAAGACTGAGTATTTTAATCAATACTTCTTCCAGTTTAGAGTTTCCCAGAGGAAAACTTCAAAAACAGCTGTGAGGGCAGCCCTATGTGTCACTCTGTTGGCATGGAACATCTATCAAAAGCTAGCATTTTTCTTGCCATCCCACTCTTTAGAAAGATGTCATTTAAAAAATAAATGAAAGCTCTCCGTTGTTGAGAAGATGTCTGGTTTTTTTTGTCTTTCTGTATGCCAGCATATATAGAAACTCCTAAAGTGTCATGTTTGCTTATTTTTCCGCTCCTGGTCTCTCTTAAAGCAACCACAGAATGCAACTGCTGTACCCAGCTGTGTAATCTGCTTCCAGCTAAGTAAGCCTTGGTAGCAATGACTCAACAGATCCTCATAAAAATAACAAAAATAAAAAATTATAGTCCTCATTTAGCTCTTTGCACTGAAGTGTAAGGAGACTTCAGAATATTGCTTTTACATTGCTATATATGGTCTTCATTTTATAAAACACTTTTAAACAAGGGGCATAGAATCATCTGGGTTTTCACACAACATTTCTGTGGATTCCTTTTTGACCACAGGGCATTTACAAGGACAGGAAGAAATAGCTCAGTGTCCTATTGAAAAACTTCTAGCAATGTGTCTTTCCTATTTTAAAACAAATAATTAAAAACACTACTAGCATAGGAAAGCATGAGTCATTTAATGCATTTTAAACTTCACATTATGTAAGCTCTTGAACAGAGCTGGAAAAAACTTCTCTTTTGGTGGATGATAAAATTTATTTCAAGCTTCACTTTGACCAAAAGAAGATAGGCAACACAGGTTATGTTTTCTGTGGGGTTTATATCTGCTTGTGAGTTTAACATGCAAATAAAAGACTAGCTGCACACTGTAAAAAAATATTTTTCAGCATTAATATTTAATTTTGACTTAAATCTCCTGACCCTGCTCAGCTGCACAGTCTACCTAGGGAAGAGTAACTCGGAGCTCTTCAACTTACAAAGGAACAGGGATGGGACATACAGGACTTTCCTTGGCTCTGTGCAGCAGAAGTAATCTCACCATGCTGCTTATTTTGGGAGGACCTGCAAATGCTGTGCTGCCTTTCAGCCCTTCTCTGCGTGGACTTGTGTGAGTGGCCACAGAAAGTGGCGTGTTGCCCTCTCACCAAGCAAAGGGCTAACGAAAAGGGGTGTCGTGCTACTCTTGGCACCTCCTGCATGGTTTTGTGGTAGCTTTTACCTTCTCCAGAGCCAGGCTTCCCATGCCGCTTATTTGGGAAGCAACACTGAGTTGCGGTTTATACAGAGCCAGTGTCAGGAGCTGGGATTAAGCTGTGCCCTGAAGCGTGAGCCTCGGGGCTTTGCTTTCCTGTTCTCTGACACCTCCTGGCAGGAGAGACTTTTTTGATGTTATTCCCCATGATCCACTACGTGGGTATTTCGTAGCCAGATTTGACAGTGCGCTTCCCTTGGATTCCATGTGCATTGATCAGTATCAAAGCCGTATCTTTGCTTTACAAATTGACAGGAGGCTGGAGGCTTTACATCGAGGCTCAGTTGAGCATCTGCCTCAGTCTGAGGCGCAGCCCCGTACCCGTGCCCAGGGCACGAAATCTGATCTGGAGCCTCTCCTCAGCCCTCACATACGTGCTTCAAAATAACCCTGTGTTACAGATGCCGGCCGGGCCTTGTAACTACCATCTGCCTTACTGTGGATTAGCCATCTGACGTGACCGGACCGGGAGTAAACTATTTCATTACGACACCAATATTTCGTTACGCCAGGGCGCACCCCTCAGGGCGGGGCGGAGAGAAGACTCCAGCTCCCGGCAGGCTCTTCCCGGCGCGCTCCCGTCGGGCACTGCGGCAGGAAAAGCGGCGGGAAGCGCTGCTGCGCCCGCCGGAAAAGGTCCCGGCTCCGAGACCCGGCTCCGAGACCCGGCCCCGCCGCCCAGGCCCGTCCCTGCCGCCCGCCATCCGCGCTCCGCCCGCCCGCCCGCCGCGCCATGACGGACCGCTACACCATCCACAGCCAGCTGGAGCACCTGCAGTCCAAGTACATCGGCACGGGGCACGCCGACACCACCAAGTGGGAGTGGCTGGTGAACCAGCACCGCGACTCGTACTGCTCCTACATGGGCCACTTCGACCTGCTCAACTACTTCGCCATCGCCGAGAACGAGAGCAAGGCGCGCGTCCGCTTCAACCTGATGGAGAAGATGCTGCAGCCTTGCGGGCCGCCCGCCGACAAGCCCGACGAGTCCTGATCCTCCGTCCTCCTGGGCCCGGCCCTCTCTCCTGTGTGGTTCCCGAGAAGGACTGACCGGAGAAGCCTCGCAAAATGCTTGCTTCTGGACTCTGACTGTGCAGTCGTTCGCCTTTTTTCGAGTGGAATATAATAAAGCTTCCTGGGCATTCCTAATGTTTGGTTTGGTAGTTTCCTAGTGCGAGGTTTTTGTTCCCAGAGGAGTGCTGGTTCTCGGTATTGAGCGTTTCAGTGCAACCGTCCGAGGTGAAAGTCTCGGATATCCCAGACAGCATTTTCCCTACCGGGCGGATTGATGCTTGCTTACAAAACTCAGTTTTTGCGGGGAGAGAGGGGAAGTTTGTTGGTATTCAAAGGGTTTGATTTCTTGGTAGCAATATTAGGTAGGGTAGTTTGTGGTATAGCGTAAGTCAGTCCCTGTAGTACTTAAAAATTCCAAAATGATTTTTCTTTAAACACTATTTTCTTGCCTCATCTTCCTCTTTCCTGTACCTTTGAGATTTTCAAACCACGATTCTTTCGAAAGAAATTAGCTACAGCAAATTAGCTACTTTTTTTTCCCCCTTATGCTTTCTAGTAACCTAGCATTCAAATTTTTTCTACCTTACATCAAACAAAGATACTAATATTGGTTTGGGCTCTGTTAATGTGGAATAAGAAGATAAGGGTTACTCACTGCTACTTAGATGTAAAATGCTTCGAGGTGACGCAGTTTTAGATCAGATTGCATACTGAACAGGTGTTGAGTCTAATTTGTCACTTAAAATAGGCTTTCTGTTTACTTACGGTAGAAGTAAATGTTGAGTTCGAAAAGATGGAAATACCTCAGACCAAAACTGTGAGATATGTTGCTTGGGGAAATAAAATACTCTCATTTCTGACATGTTTGTTTGTATTAACATTGGAGGGGAAAGTCCAGCTTTTTCTGGTCCTATTAAGACACTATGCAAGCTTATCAGTGATTATTTTCTGAAATTGGCGATCTCAAGTCAGTACATCCATCTTCTGAAGAATTCAAACTTTGTTGCACAGTTAGATGAGAGCATGGGTGAAGTGGTCAGAAAGACATTTTATCTGCAGTTTTTGTGGGAAGCTATTGCAGTTTACAATAAATAAGGGGCATATGTAGAAAACTGGTTTTCAATTTGTCTGCAAGCTGATACAGGTAATTTGAAGAGCATCTGTTCCTCACATACTGGAGAACAGAGGTGAAAGTTTTTCAGTAAGTTGAGTTCAAGCACTTAGGCGTAGGTATACAAGGCAGTCTTGCAAAGAATTGGGCAAAATTTGCATCTAAATAAAACAAGTTTTCTGTTCAGTTTAACAGTTCCTGCTAAAAGTCTGCTCTAGTATCAAATCTTAGAATCTTGCCTTCGATAAGGTGTCTCCTCTGCTGGCAGCCAGCAGGCAGGTGGTGTGTGCAACAGGGTTGGCAGAGGGGCTTGAGCATTTATGCTGGGCCAGCAGCTGGAAAAGCTGGACTGGGGATAACAGGTGCTTTTGTAATGGTTTGCAAGCTGAACTTGCAACCTTTTCTGAAGTCTTGAATCTCCTACAATAAGGATAAACAGAAACCATACAGTTTAATCACTCCTGCATAAATTAAGACTGTTTTAGGATAAACTAACAATTAGCTCTATCTGGGGATATTCTCAGTGTATTTTAAAATGTGAGCAACAAATATGTGACACGAAAGATTAATGCTCCTTTGCAGGCCAACTCTTCACTATAAAGGCCAAACAGCCCTCAGGGACGAGTCAGGATTCCCATGGTGAATGAACTTGCTGGTTCTTCTGGGTATACTTGCTTGGATCCAGACATACCCTTGTTTTAGCATGCTTGGAAGATGTTTTTAGAGTGTCTGTACTAAGTAATGATTATGAGACATTATAAACACTTCCTTAAGAAATTGAGAAAGCCAAAGGGAAGCTATAATTCCTAAGAATTCTAGGTAAACTTGAAGTGAATTGGTCAAGTTAGACAATCTTGTTTGAAGATCATATTAATGTTCCTTTATTCCTTGTGTATTTGCCATTTTCCCCTCTATATTCATCTCTTTGTTAATTGCAATCACATTTGATTTGGAAAAAACACCCTGGGAATGAAATACAGTTCAGTGTATTTTTTGTTGGCTTTTGAACCTGAGCCATCATTCTATGTTATCATGGAGAAATGCATAAGGAGGCTGACATTCCTGAATGCTTCTGACTGCTCTAAAAATAGAACTGGAATAATTTTTTTACTTGGGTTCAGAACTTCACCATTTTTCTTTCTCATTTTTATGCCAACTTGGTAATTACTTTTTATTTCACAAGTCACAAAATATGTTGGACTTCCCTTTGTAACATGTACCAGAATAGTCTCTGCCACAAATAGTTCACAACTGGAATTTACTTTGAAACCCCCATGAAATGGCTGGAATAGTCCACCTCAGATACATCTACTCAGACTCCTTGATTTTTGTGAAAAAAAAAATTAAAAAAATTAGTCCAAATAGTTCATACTCTGATCATGGATGAATGACAGTTCAAACTTCTTGTAAGTTCCAAAAAAAAAAATCCATTTTGAGGTTATAAATCTGAAATTAGAATTTTTAAGCAGTTAAATTACAACAGCATTTACTCAGGTTCAAGAAAGGCATGGTTGCCCCATGTTTTTTTTCTGCTGAACAGCTGGTTTAGAAGCTCTCAGAATCTGATGCCTCGCAGGTAATGCTGCTATCAGTGCTCATGGGGCTGCAATGTAAATCACATTGCTGAAATGGAGAGAAGATTAAACTTGCAAAGTTAAGGTTTGTAAATATCCTGCAAAGCCCTGAGGGTTTCTCTTCGCTCCTCAGGTTTAGAGCTTGACCACATGTGGCACTGGCATAATTGAGCAGTGAGCTGCTGTGGACAGACTGGGAATAAACAACTGGATGTGAAAATGTCTTAAGTTGCCTTTGCTAAGAAACCTACATATTTTATATTCTGAGCCAGAAGTCGTTACAGTTTGTGCAGAAAATATGGGGTAATCACCTGCAGGCTGCTGCATGATTTGGTACATGCACAGCTGAGCACGTGTAAAGCCCAGAGAATCAGAATTCAACATGATGACAGTGCACAACAGAGCAGACATCAGATGGCATAGGCAAACAAATTTTGCATTTCCTCATGTTTAAGTAGCATGTAAGTAATGTTCTTTCCATATAGCATTAGAAGAAATTGGATCTGCTTTCTAGTTTTTTAAAAGGGAAATCCTAATAGTTACTAGTCTAGCAATTTTCCCATCATGTATCATCAGCTACATTTGATCCTCAGATATTTTAGTAAGCGTCAGAGACTGAAAATTTATTATTTGTACTACTATCTATATTCTGTCTATTACTATAGAATGAATGGAGAAGCCAAGGATATAAAGAGGAGGTAGAATATTTTTGTTAAACATAGTTTTCCAAAACCAAACAGTGAGCTTCCAATGTCATGTTCAAGATGAAGACAAAATTAGTTAAATTTGAAGCATATTTCTTCACATACTATGTTTTCCAGTGACAGCATGGCCCCAGTGTTTAAGCATTCATCTTAGCTTTATTGTTCTGATGAGACTTCCTGGAGGAAGAGGAAACATTAGGAAACTGGTGACTTGAACAGTTACTGTCCTAATAACATTGGAATGAAAAGACATGGAAGAAAAAAAAGCAGCCTCTTTCATCCTGTGCCAGTCCATGTTTGTGGGGGAAGAGAAGCTAGAGGGGGCTTATAAGAAAGATAGGGACAGAGTGAAAATCAGGGTCTGTTGTGATGGAACAGGTAGCAATGGTTTTAAACTAAAAGAGGGTAGATTGAGACTAGGTTTAAGGAAGAAATTTTTTACTGTGAGAATAGCAAAAACACTGGAGCAGGTCGCTCAGAAAGGTTGTAGATGCTCCATCCCTGGAAGGGTTCAAGGCCAGGCTGGATGGGGCTCTGAGCAGCCTGGTGTAGGTGAAGATGTCCCTGCTCATTGCAGAAGGGTTAGACTAGATGACCTTTAAAGGTCCCTTCCAACCCAAACCGTTTTCTGATTCTATGATTCTAATGTGAGTGGGAAAAATTTCATCTATCAAGGTGTCGTAGTTGGTACCTTCCAAGCTGAGCAAATTAAAGAGTACTTTGTTTTGCTCTAGAAAGGATCAAAGCTATCCTAAGGTTGTGGGAGTGCTCTCACTATCTCTCTCATGTCTTTGCAGTGCAGGGCATGTGACAGTGTTACTTTTCAACTGTAAAACCCACAGGCTTTCATGTCTTTGTGCTGAAGGATACAGCTTTTTTTCAAATGTCCTTCTGCTAGATCACTGTCAAGGCAACATTGCATCTAAAACATTCAACCCTTTAGGTTTTACTTCTCTGATATCCATTTCACAGAACAACCATAGTGTGAAACTAATAAAGCAAGTTTTAAAAGACTGAGGATGAAAGAATATGTGGCACCTGCCCATCTTTACCTCTTTTGCGGAAATTGTCTTCACATTATGACTCTGAAAGCTCTAGTTCAGTCTGTGGAATAGCAAACCCAATGAGAACTAGAAGGAAATGTGTTTCCTTAGAATTGCTTTCATCTTTCTGGTATGTCTGTAAAGCAGGAGTCTGATGAAAACCAAAATTAGCTATTTTCTGCTATCTTAGCATGATGCTGTGATTTCATGACACTGGTGATTGCAGATGAGGCTGAGCTGAGACTGGTGCAGGAATTTTCTGAACTTTGCAGCATTTGTATTTTATGACCTATTGGACATAAATAAATAAATATTAAATACTTATTATATATATTTCGTTATATAAATATTTGAAAAAACAAATATATGATGCTGATGAATGGAGAATAATAAATGCTTGTGCTTTCTGTTTACTGATGGCAGAGTATAAATGCTGATAAGTGTGCCAGAGACTGAAATAGTTCATGCCTCAAACATTGATATAGAGTTTTGCTCATTATAACAAAAACTGTATAAAGGAGCTACAACCAAAGAAGCCTCCCTGAAGATACCTGACTGGGGCTTTGGACTGAAAGTCAAACTGCTGATATCAGATAAAGGGAAAACCCATTCTTCAATCACCTGAAACAAACAAACAAGGAAAAGAACGTGAGCCAAATCCAGCAGCCCTACCAAGAATCATCTCTGGCTTGCTTGGGGTGGCGAAGGCCGTAGCCCACAGGCCTGTTTGCTGGGAGCAGGTTTGCACAGATTTACCCCCAACCGAGGAGGGGAGAGGAAATTTGGGTGTGTTATAACCTCTGCTCAGGGGCAGTGAAGCCATCCTCCCTTACACAAACAAGCTATGGAACCCCAACCGTGGGAAGGCCACATCCCCGGGACATTCAGGTGAGAGGCAGCTGAGGGGGTGCCTTAATCCATCAAAGGCCCCCCAAAATGCCCCCCAGAGTCATTCCTGAGGCCTTGCACCACAGGGCTGCACGGGGTGCAGCAAACCCAGAGCCTGTTGTAAGAGACAATGGCAAACTCCCCCCAGCCTGGAGCTGCCTGGAGTTTCCTACCTGGCCTGTGCATATATTAACCCACCAGATTCTGTGCTTTGTGGGGGACCTTCACCATCAAGAAGACCAACTGGAGAGGATCAACAGGGCTTTGTTGGGATCCACAGAGTGGTGATATTTTCCTTATTCTGTCCCTGTTACTTTCTTTTTGTCCCCTCCACCTATTTTCAATTTCTCTCTCTGTGTCATATTTGCTATCAAATAAAGCCCATACGTTGTCACTGGCATTTGGCCTTGTTTGCACCTTCATTCGGGCAGAGGCATTTCTAAAAACCTTAGTAATCTTGACAATAAGTCACTTCCCACTTGCACATCTTGAGTGACATGCATGCAGATTCAGTCCTTCGTGTTTTAAAAGCCTATGAGTGCCTTTGGCATTATCAGACCACTGTTTGTGGTGGTTTAAGAGATTACAGTAACTGGGACAGCTAAGCTCACTGCTTCACCTGCAGCTGCTCCACAGTGCCTTTTGGGGCACCTTTCCGCTCATGGGACTGGACTTTGCAAGTGTCACTGGGTCACTTGTGCTTGAGCAGGGTCTCCTTGGGCTATCCTGAGTGTGGCAGAGCCATCCACAAGTGGCCTGTGCCCACACCAGAGCTTCGGGACTTTGCTAAGGAGCTGCTCTAGGCCTTCATGTAAGTGTTGTTTAAAGAGCTATATCCTGCTTTTCATTGCTTGTAAAATGTTTTCCTTCTAAGACACAGATTCTGAATCAGCTATTTGTAAACAAATCTGTGAGCACTGCAGCAGGCCTGGGATGAGCCTGGGGTGCTGCAGTGAGTGAAGGCTTTGGCAACCAGTTCCCCCAATGCTCCACTTCGTGATTTTATTCCCAATATTTTGATTGCTTGTTTATGATGAGGCTTTAAAGGAAACAGACCATCCATATGCTCATCAAACCTGTCACAGGAAGCAAGTAGGCCTGTAGGATCTCAGCAGCAGAATGACTGTCTGGGTGGAAAGTGAAGACTTGCTGGGGCAGTGCAGGCCCACAGGCTGGCCCTGTGAGGCTTTGCTCCCCTGCAGGCTGGGATTTACCAACCTGCTGAGCAGGGCACTCGAACACTCAGTCTGTCACCCAGGCCTGGATCTTATCCAGCTTTTGCCATCTCGTCTGGAGATTCTCACTGAATCACAGTGTTTAACCACTCAGTGTCTTTCTGGGTCAGGGCTTTAGGTGACTTCTCTTCTGATGAAAGTTTGTACCCTGCTAGGTGCTTTGCAAGAAAGGGAGAGGCCCCAACAGGGGGGAATCTAACCAGAAGAAATGTGTGTGTAAAGCCCAATGGAAAAGAGGATCCCTAGGAAAGCTGGCTGGATGGAATAATGTCCAGGGACATTTCTTTGCATGAACTTCACACCAAAGTTTTGTGGCTGTGAGCTGCAGAACACGGGCCTTATCCTTCCGAGGGTATCACTCTGAGCTGCTGCTTGGCTCTCAGAACAGGAAGCGTGGTGCAGATGAGACAGTGAAAAGCCAAACTTAAAACACTGAAAATGCATTGAAGCAGCATTCCTAACACATGCACTGGTGAGACTGCCAGCACCAGCAGAAAGGTGGCCTGAAGTCAGCAATGTGCAAGAACTGTATTATCTGTTGGACATGATGTATGTTTTCTAGGAAATGAGGCAGCAGTGTTGAGGGATCACAGTGCTTAATAATTCTTAGAGGAAGAGATTTTTATCATTCATCTGCCCTGATGGCAGTTACCTGTAAGCCTTTTCCTAAAAGCTTCTCTACCCCCCCCCCC
>WAAE01021892.1:158200-185740 GCA_013400495.1 Nicator chloris
CCCCGCCCCCCCCACTTCTCCAAGGACATTACCAGAAAAGCTAATGTCATGAACCAGGAACAAAGCATTTTTCTTGGCAAAACTGAGCAGGGAGCTTCAGGCCTTGTCTACAAAAAGAGAATAAGGGAGGATGTGAATGTAAAGTAAAATGCCTGTTCCTGGTTATCACTCTGTGGGGATGCTCTTTCCGTGCAATAAAAATAACTTAAACTGAAAATAAGGGCTCAAGAGCAACTTACTTGTGGTAAACTAGCAATGAGGACATATCTGCTGCTCTGTAGCAGTGGCCATTGCACATCTTTTCTTTAGACTCAAAAATGAGATCTGCCTCTTTCTTGGAGGAACTTTCCTTGCATCACTGAGGCACTATAAGGAAAAAAACAGGGCAGAAGAAACTCCCTCAGGCAGTGTCCCTGAAGTAGGAAGTAAGTAAATAGTGTGCTGCAAGTTCAAACTCTGAGTTCCCTGGCAGTAACTTCCATGCCTTTGGCATGAGCCATTAAGGGAATCAGTTGCACTAACTCAGGAAAAGTCTCTCCTGTGGAAGGGTAGAAGTGCCTCGACAGACTGGAGAGCAGTGAGCTGCAGAGAATTTACCAGTGCCCTGTAACTGAGTCCCAAATCACGGGAGATGGCAGCCAAGACAGCAGGGTGTATTCCAACAGCACTGTGACCATCTGTGGGTCTCCCTGCGTCTGTGTGAACAGAAGCACTGTATAAAACCGAAAAGATTAAATGAAAAGATCTATTGCCAAGGGAAACCTCTTGTGAACATCTTTCTTCTTTTTGATGAGTTAACTCCAACTCAAAATCGCATAATGGTAAGAGATGGTTTTTTGCCCCTTATAGGAAATGCATACATTCCAGATAGAAGAGCTGTTTCAGATGCTTGAGGAGGATGAAATATGAGTCTGCTCAGTCAGCTGGAGACAATTTTACTCTGAAGTTTGAAAATGACACAATCTCAAGTTTAGTTCTGGAAATACCTTAACACTTAGGTATTTTCAAGGCAGGACAAAGCATATACATGAAAGAAAAGCATTCAGGGTTTCTGGGCTTCCCTCTTAGGATGGCAAAGACAACATCTGACTTTTACTTCAGCTGTCAAGGTGCCTTTGCAGCCATAGTTCAGCAGTGAGTAAACTCTAGGCTGGTTGTTGTATATATAAATCATCTCAGTGGATTTCTGGAACTGATCCTCATTATTTGTTTTGCTTTACTTGTACCTTTAAAATATAGGAATTTAGACAGAGCACAAGCTCCCATCCTGGGCACATTCATCTCCTCCTTTGCCTCAGAAAAAGATTTTGTTCCTAGTTTGGCCAGAAAATTTGTGCATCCATTTTCTATGCTCTCCCTCAGAACAAAGGCATGACAAACACCTAGGCCAGAAGACATTATTAATTTATGTAATACTCGCATTAAGACAGTCCTCAGTCATGTTGGGGATTGTTGGGGTTGTGTTATTTCACTGCAGTCAAGCACCTAAGCTTTTGCTTTTCTAATTCTGAGGAACAGCAGGCCCGTGGGTTTGTTTGTGCCTTTAGTCCTGAGCCCTGCCTGGCCATGCAAGGGAAGCAGCACTCGGGAAAAGCCAGGAGGGAGGCTCAGCCTGCTCCTGCTTCCCTGCTCAGGTGAGTAGTGAGGCCTCAGGGCCTTCCTCCTGGGCACATCTCTCCTGTCCCCACCCATCCCATTCGAAAATCCCCTGTGCCTGGACTGGGCTAGACCAAGCCCCCAGGAGCCTGGGCCAGGACAGGGAATTTAATTTGCTTTGCTTTGCATTGCATTCACATGTAGATACCTTTTACATCTTTGGCTGAGTCTGGGGCAAAGTTTGGCAAGGGAGCCCACTTTAAACCCTGAGACTCAACAGGAAGGTCTCCCTTATTCCCTTTAATCCTCACCCTTTCTTATCCTATCCTTCCCCTGTCTCTGCATAGATAATTTTTGGGTTGAGTTCAATTTTGTGGTGATTGATTTCAGATTTCAGATTTCAGATTTCAGTTTGCTTTTTCTCTGTGTGCTTTTACCATCTAGTAAGCAGTGGAGTGAACCTTGCTGATGAACTCTATCATGCTTTCTCTTTTACTTGCTTTTACTGATGAGAACTTTTGGGGATTTTAATGTGATGCATCTGCTACCTTCTTAGTAAGAGCCATACCTGATACCTGTCACTAAGAGGTAGTTTACAAAAAATACCAACCTTCGATTGTGTGATACTTTAGGTGTGATATGGAAATTGCTCAGATAAAGGGACAGTTAAAAATCACTGTTGTGGAGTTAAGAATATGTTAATGTTCCATATAGAAAGCTACTGTAAGCCAAGGTTTGATATGCTGATCTAAAGAAGATTTTTTTGCCCCATGTTACTTTTTATGAGGTCCTATGTCTTACAGTTCTTCCAATGTAAATCTCATAGTGCATAACATGATCTGCTGACATTAAGCAGTTCCTGAGGTTGATAGTCACACTTCCATTACAGTTAAAGATGTGGAAATATTATTCCAGCCTCAGTTTTTTTCTGTTTCCTGACAGTAATTTTTTTTTTACAATATTTGGACTTTACTCATTATTGCAAAGGCAGTGGAAGTCAGGAGCAGCTAAGGAATTCAGCCTGGGAACTTGTACAGCTCCAAAATAGCAGGATGAGTTTTGTCTGTACTTTGATGGCAGTGAAACAGACCAGAGAAAAAACATACTCCAAACACAGCACATACTGCCCAAAAACAGACAAGTTTGCAGTTCCTGTTCTGCTAGAAGGAGATGAGCAAGACTTTTGAAAAAGAGAGAACAGCAGTTATGGATGCATGGAGTATTTCAATGGATTCAAAAGCACATGCTTACTGTGTTCACCTGATTTTTCAGTTGCAGGGGCTTCCCATTATCTTACATTTGGTATGTATGGGAAGTAGAAAGGGAGATGAACGAAGATGGCATATTGTAGTGTACATGTAGAAAGTTTGTAGATGTCAGACGTATTCTGAAAATCTTGCAGGAATTCTAGAATGATGAACAATGGATCAAGGTTTTTGTCATAGCCTAACTTGCAACTAAAGGTAAAATCTGTCACATGCGGGGACAGCCTCTAGGTGTCACTTGAGTATACAAAGTAGGAACAAGCTTTGGGATTGGATAACCTACGAGCTTTCAAGATACAGTGCTCTTTCGGGAAAAGTTAATTTTTTAACTGATTAGTGGGTTATTTTCTCACGATAGCAAAACATAATCAAGTTTCTGGTATTTGGTATTCGGTATTCTGAGCAAACGATCTGATTGTTTGACGTAAGTTGAAGCTTGAGTAATTTATGGGGCTACCAAAAGAAGATTTTTAAATATATGATATTGACAAGAAAAAGAAGTGTCAAAAAGTTAAAGTCAATCACCAATTTCTTTAATAATTAGAGACCAGTTGTGCAAGATATTCTGCACCCTGAGATTATTGCATCTCGGGTTCTAGATTTCTAGTGCTTTGAAAGCAAGTCATTAGGATTAACTATGCTAGAAAGCTGGTGTGTCCCAAATATGTGGATATTGGCAGTAGAAACGTCTGTATGTATTTTTTTGGAAATCTAAATGTCTTTGGCAGCTTCTCAGAGATCTGAAAGTCTTTGAACTGAGAAGATTTCCATGTTAGTTCAATCTGACTCATTTCCTACTCCTGAAGTGAGTGTCCTCAGTTCAGGGGGACATATAAGCAGTCCTTCCACAGAAAAGAGTTTTGCATGTGTTTAAGAATGTCCTTTATCCTCATGGACTTTGTTGAGCCATGTTACCATCTCAAAGTGTTTCCTGGAGTAGGTACAAGACCAGTTATGACCATGGGTCTTCTTTTCCTTGTGTTCTATCACCTTGTGAGTGATTGTTCCTACAAAACAAATTTGTAATGCAGAAAACTTATTTAACAGTCTACTACAATTTTTACTTATAGGCCAAATGCAAAAAAATTCTTATACTAAAATTCAGCAAAACGTTTAAAGAAACCTACTATTTTTTCCCCCCTATTTGAACATATTTCCAGTTTGGGGTTTTAAAATATTTTAAGGAAATCAAGTCTTAGTCATTTATGCAGAGACTTGAAGCAAGGCTGGAACTACAAAGTGGCAGAATCCTAGGATCTGATATTAACAGGAAATGTAAGACTCTTTTCATTTTAAATGGGCTGAAGTTATTAGGAGAGTCACATGAACACTCCCTTGTATCTCAGACTGTGTACCAATATTTTCAACATACGAGAATATATATTTATTTTGCAACATGAGGAAAAGAAGGTAAGCTCATTTTATTTCACTGCCAGAAAACTAGGTTTCAGAAGCCATAGGTTCAAATTTTGTGTCCAGACAATGAGGTCAGGAACTCTCTGAAGAAAAATTGTATTGTGTTTTCACTAAAGTTAGTGCTTCCTGAGCAGCACTTCCTGAAGTATAGCTAAATCTCTACCGATGTTTTCCTGTCTTCAGGAGTAGAATGTTAAGGCTTTTTGAAACGAGGTTATCATTTGGAAAACTCTTATGTTCACAGAAAACTTTGGGTACTTTGCCACAGGATGGCAGTTTAACAGCACATGATATTAAGTTCCATTTTTCTGAAGTGTTCTCGAAACATTGGATATTGAAGATAGAATTTGTCTGTAACTAAGCGCAGCAGTGTTGCTTTTTAACTTTTCAGAATACCATTGTTCCCCTTGTATGGTTAGTGCATCTTTGCATATATTTTAATTAAATCGTTTTCCTTTTGTGCTGTTTATTAGCTACACAATAAGCTTTAATAAAGAGTAATGAATGTCCTGAATATCCCTATTGTATCCTATGATTAATAGCATTTTATTTGTAGACTATTTCCCACCATCTTTTTTTTCAGAAAAGTAATTTATTGTTTAAAATGTACTTGTTTTGTCTCAAAATGTAATTGTTGATGTGGTTCATCTGGTATCTTTTCTTTTTTTGAAAAGGTTGGGGTTTTTTATTATATCAGTTTGGAGACTTTAGTTTGTAGTCCTTTGGTAGGTTCTCATAACTCTTTTTTTTCAGTCTTCAAGCCTATCTTTTTAAACATTATTGTTTATCTCTCCGGGGTATTTTATTCTTCAGTATTTTATTAATCTTCAGTTCTTTCCATGCTGAGGCTGCTTTGGATTCTTACTCTTACTTGAGTAAGAAACAGTATTGTCTCCAAAAGAGTGGCCATTCTTTCATTTGGGGAATACTTTATTAGCTCTATTGCAAATATAGTGTTGTGAATCCTTGCTGTTACCTTTTTCTAATCAATCTCTTGTGGAGTTTTGCTAGACCATCACTGAAGATATCTGAGAGGAAAATGAATCAATGTAAACTTGTTTGCCTTAATGGCAAATATTCAAGCTATATTTATCAAAAACATTACTGTTTAGTTCAATTTATGTTTTTATATCAAAGTCATCCTTTTGTGATTAGCCAGGGGGCAACACAATTTTGGACTTGTACTGAGATCCAAGTCCTTTCCAGGTGGACTCTAGGTGATCCACATGAATGTGTTGCACTTGGCCACTGCATAAGATGGAGCTGGTGTTTGTAGAGAGCACTTTGTGCTTGCACATGTCTAAACAGCAGTCAAAAGAAAGATAGTTTGCAGCAACCTTTAAAATTTATTCAGTCTCCAAGAAAGATGGAAGAAGTTTTGACTGGGACCAAATAACCTGAAAAATCTCATCTTATTTTTGTACATACTAAAATGTACTGCTCTGTCAAAGTTACATACGAGGTTTATCAAGATGCTTTAGAAGTCAGTGTAAGTTGACATACAGAGTAATTTCTGAGTAATATAAACTCAAAATGAAACTTATTGAATTACTGATTAAACATCTAAACATTAAACTAATTAAACATTTGATGATTGAAAGCAAAATGAACAGGACACTATTTTTCATAAATGTTTCTCCCTTACTGTGCACAACAAGAACACAAAGTCCTTGTAAAGATGCTTGTAGTTTCAAAAAAATCCTGCAATTCAGAAACTCGACATAGACAGCATCTAAGAGTCTGTTCTGCCTGTTCTGTTGAGCAAGTGATAAGGAATTGACTGAAGATAATTTTCTACTATTCAGTTTTCAGTGTTGACTAACCTTAAAACCTTTATTGCCATCCCTAGAGATCTTTAAGAATCCTATCTTGTCAGGGGGTTTTAATATATTTTACCCTGTCACGATTCATAATGAGTACCTATTTTAGCTATTGTTTCTATGTACATTTTATCAATTGCACATTTTCTAACTCCTACTTACATGCCTGTCTTGATTCTGTTACCTTCTGAGTACAGGTGTGACTTCATTTGTAAAAACATTATTGGCAAAAAGTTTTTCTTTTCTCTGTTTCTCATTTCATTGTACATTTATTAACTCATTTCATTTCTGAAAGCAGAAATCTAGTAATTGTCCTTGATCCTTCTGCTTTTCCTTCTGTGTGACATTTTTCTGTGAGGTTCTCTGTCTACTTTTTGAACACAGACAGAATTTGTACTTAACATAGTATTGCCTCTTTTTTCTGTGTTTGTAACATTTTTTCTTTCCTGATACAACTTCTTATAGCCTTTCTATATCTTGCTGTTTAGCCAGGTAATCCTAAGGCAGCTACTTCTTGTTGCTTAAGTTTTTTGCTTCAGGATGCAAATTTTGATACCTATGTGTTTTGCTACTCGTTTCTTGTCACTGCAAAAAAGCTTTTTAAAGCAAGGGCATAGCAACCTGACCACATCGGGGACAAAGATCTCAGATGCAGTTACATAAATCACTCAAATGGAAAACCTATTACATAATACCAATGTACTGGAAAATAGCAGGATCAAGCTTAATTGATTTACTCCTGAAATACTTACTAGATACTTTTACTTATCTCTTTGGTATTTTGACAAGCAAGGTTTCTTGCTAGGTGTTTTTATGATTTTGCAAACTGTATCATGGCTAAGGTCATATTACTAGCAGTCTTTTCCTAAGATCATAGGTAGTCTGATTCTACTTATCGAATACAGTAATTTTCTATAATTTTCCATTTCATCTTTTGATTTAATTATTCTACTTTTACATGGTAGGTCTCTGGTGTCTTGATCATTTCTCTTACTTGGGCCTGCAGATCCTCAAAGAACTAAAGATTATTTTTGTATTACCCCAGCCCTCTCAGGCTTTTCATATACAGCTTATTGAATCGCTTTCTCAAAATGGTTTTGGTTTTCTATTTCCTCACTCACTTTCCCCAGCTCACTTCTCTGCATTATTAGATAAAGCTGGAATACACTTGAATCTTCATTCTTATATACATATATAAGTCCAGTTACTAGTGAATGGTTATGAAATTACTTGTAGTTCTCACTATGCTTTTTACTGAACTTGGACTTATTGTGTAATTTTGATGTTTCATAGCTCTCATCTTTTGTTTGCACTACCCAAACAAATTTGTTTTTTAATAAGCTGGTAGAGCCTGCCTTTCTCAGCCTCATTGTATTATTTCTACTTACCAATTTTAGTAGTTGCAGCAATTGGTACTAATCAAGTGAGCTGTGGAGAGAAAAGTTTATTTGTTATGCTTGTCCCAAAATCATAGAACACAGGACTCTAAAGTGACCTGCAGTCTCTTTGGCCTCTCTAAGGCAAGGCAAATCATGTACATATCATCACAGGCTGTCCTTAAAAATCTTCCAGAGTTGGGGTTTACACATCTTCTTCACCCACTGTTTGCTGCTGCATTTTAACTTGTGGTCTGAAAAAGTTCATAGAACAACATATGTTGGAAAAGACCTCAAAAGATAATCTGGAAAAACTTTTCACATGAAAGGAAGCCTACTTAGATGGGCTTATCTAGCACCCTGTCCAGTCACATCTTGAAAACCTCCAGTAGTAGGGCCTCTACAATGTCCCTTGGGAGGCTGTTCCCATGATTGACTGTTTTCACAATTTCTGTTTTATATAGAGATGAAACCTCTCCCAGTGCAGCCTGTACTGATTGCCCTTTGTCTTTTCCCTCTGGCTCTTTGTGAAGAGAGATCCTCTGATCTCCTTGTAGACACCCTTTGAAGTACACTAACACTGTGATGAGGTCCCTCTGAGCCCTCTTTTCTCCAGGGAGAAAAGACCTAACTTCTTCAGTCTTTGATCATCTTTGTGCCCCTTCTTTGGACCCTCTCTAGGCTGTCTGCATCCTTTGCTGGGATCAGAACTGTCCTGCAGGAGTGGCCAGTCATGTATTGAGTAGAGTGGGACAACTGCATCAGCTAATAATGTCTTTTTTGCTGCCATGCGTACGCATATTACTCCTACTACTCCTCTGCAAACAGAGTAGATTGTTGCCTTCCTCTATGCATCAGTCAGGAGGAGAGTTCTTCAGAATTTGAACACTAAAATGATTTTTCCCCTTGGTGTCTTCTTCAGCCTGAATGATCTCAGTGCTTTTGGTCTATCCTCAGAGATGATGTGTTAGACATTTCAGCCGTGCCTGTTGCTTTTTGTTAGCCTCTGGAATTTGTCCAAATCTCTCTTAAAATGTACCTGAATTAAACAGAGTACTGCAGGTAAGCCCTTAGAGTTGAAAAAGGTAGAATGACAAGTTCATCAATTTCCTGCATGATAGTCATGTGAGCTGTTTACCAATGGCATTGATACTGTTGACTCACATACAGCATGTCAATCCTGGAGTTTCAGATCCTTTTCAGCACAGCTGCCAGTTAAACATTCCCCGACTTGTATGTGTGCTTGTTGCTCTGCATCTGCGTCTTGCACATGTCCTTACTGAATTGCAGTCTCCTTTTTCAGATTTATTTCCTGTTTGTCAAGATCGCTTTGAATTATAGCCCTCCTGCCCAAAATGCTTGCAGTTCTTCACAGGCTGGTGTAACTGCCAGTTTAAAAAGCTTCCTCTTTGCTTTACAACCCACTTCAAAAACTAATGCATCAAACGGTATGGTATCAGTTCCAGGGCAGACTCCTGCAGATGTCACATTGGAAATCAATTAATGATAGCTACTTCTAATAGGTTTTCTACCAGTTTTGTACCTTCAGTGTGCATATTTCCTCTAGAGTAGGTAACATTTGCATAAGTAAACCGGGGATAAGTGGAAAAAATGTCAAAAACTCTACAGAAGATGGATATATGGCATCTGCTGCCTTTTCCTTATGCAGAAAGTGTTACCCTCTCAAATCGTGTTACTCTTTTCACAGAAGGAAACTATAATCTGACCCAATTTATTTTCAACACAACTATGATGAGTGCTACTTCAGTCATGCAGTGGTTTGATTATTCATTCCATGATTTGTTTTTCTATTTTAGTAGGAGTTGCTGCTAAACCGATGGTTAGGTAATTTCCAAACAACACTTCTAATCTTTCCCCTATGCTTCTATATTTGTCCTTGTTCAGCCTTGAAGTTCCTTGAGATGGATCAAAGAAGGATCACAAAAGCAGAACTGCAGAAGTGTTACAAGGTAGGACTAATTCTCCTTTTTAAAGGGAAAGTTGTGCTGAGGTACTTTCAAGGCTGAGATGCTTACTAGGCCCATACTAATATCTCCAGAACTGGGAAAGAGTTTTGTCCTGGGTAGACAAGAACTTTTGCTTCCTTCAGCAGTTACCGGTATGGTTTGCCTGCTGATATATTCATCTTGGCTTAGCTAGCATCTGTCACTACTGACAGCCAAGCCCTTGTCTGTGCTTGGGATGTACAGCTTGGTTATCTGAGAATGGAAACATTTGTATGAACAGATTTATGTACAGGTACCTGGGTAAAATCTAATGGTAAGATCAAATTAGATGATTTAATGTTATTTTAATAGCTTCCAGCTATTAGGTATTATGAAGTTTAAGACTAGTATATCGAAGAAAATGTCTTCAGATTTTCTTTTTTGTTTCACTTCCTGGCACTACCAAGTATGATGCTTTTGATTATTTTACTTCAAGTTTATATTAATGGTAGTTCTGAGTTTTGTGGGAGATCTCCATATTTCACAGAATAAAAACAAACATTTCTTTGCAACCCCTGATATGAAGCCACACACTGGCAAATTATAGTTGTGGCTTGCTGATTTGGAAATTCCTTTCATACACTTCAGCAACACAAGATCCATGTTACAGGCAAATAATAATTTGGGTCAAATTCTGCTGGTTCAAGTAAACTGAGAGACTTGCTTGCTTTTCAGAATTAATCTTTTACATGTTAACTTCTTAAAAAACATGGATTTTTACATAAAGCTGAATCACAGAGTCTTAAGTTAATTGTAATATTAAACACTAATATTTCTTTTATGCAAAAAAAAAAGTCTGAATGCTGATATTTTCAAGGTGGCTGAATACTATTCTCATTTTTAGTAATTCATAGACAGTCTAAAAAAGGCTGGGAAAAGAACTCCAAAGGCATTCTTTGCCTTCTTGGAACCACTGCACTGCAGTTCCACAAAGCCCTTTTTGTGGAGTAAGAGAGTTGGCCTCATCTCTTAGAGGCACCTTAAACAGGAATATTTGTTGGATTGCATACATAAAAATGGAAAAATGTATCGAATTTTGTATGTTTTAGTGAATTAGCTGCTGACCTGTAATGGCAAAAGATAAAATACTCCAATTTCACAGTCCTCTTTGTTCTTAAAAAAGAGTTAAATCACAGTATACTCAAAATATAACCATTTTTCTTAGACAGAGGAGTGCTAAATTGTTGCCTGGTATGCACCATTGTTCCAGTGACCCACACATGCTGTGGAACTTCATAATCTTTTAAGTGGTTTGCAGCTGATAGCATTTGCTTCCTTCAGACTTAAGTTTCTCTCTCTGATAAAAATAGTCTTTGCAGATAAAAACAGACTTTTTCAATAGATGCATTGTTTATTTTCTTTTTATTAACACAGAGATGTAAAATTATATTAGAAATAAGGGGAAGGGGGGGATTGTTCACTGGAAAAACATTGCTCTTTTAAACTTTGCTTTAGTTGAATCTTTACATGTTTATCTTTTGTCAGTTAAAAGACTTCAAAGAATATCTGGTTTTCTTATGTTTTTTTGCCCTGTTTAACTCAGCTGTGATATAGGGCAACTTGAATGACAGAAGCATGGATGTCTTGAGCCCGTGTGTCAGATTGGTTGTATTGGTAATACTCTCACATTTAGTCAGACATTTCGTCAGCTTTGTGCTCGTACAAACCTCAACCTCGTGCTGGTCCAAGACCAGAGAGGGATAAGAGTTTAACCTGCTCTTATCTGCACTGCTGACTGTCACAATGGTTTAATGAATTGCTGGGTTTCAGCTGAAACTGTGGTGCCTGTTCCAATGTCTTCCCAAGCTGCTTTAAAGAGAAACAGCATCCTTAGCCCCAGGCCAGGATTATCCTGGTCATCTCTGTGGTGTTTACAGTGTCTCAGGAGACAGGCCATGCTTTCTCCTTACCACTTTGGGAGCCTGGATTGGTCTCAAAGCCGGAAAGGGTCCCATCTGCCTGAGGGAGTTGGTTTTTTTCTTAACCTCTGACTGATAGAATGATTTTCTTCATCTTTCTTTTTCATCCTGGCATAGAAGATGAAATGTTCTGCATGATAGCTCAGAGAAAGTAGAGGTGAGACAGAGAAGAGTAGAATGAACTTGGGGGCAAGTTTGGTTTGGGTCCATATACTTGACAGTACAGAATAACAAACTCTTGTTACACAAATGAAAATTTTTTTTGCTAAGGTCATATTTGGAATAAGACTAGCTGTGATTAAGATACAGCTAATAAAGGTGTGCCTTACCTCCATCACTTTCTCATTCATGAGCAAATGTAATTGTTAGAAAGAGCCAACAGAATTATTATGCAATTATACAATAGCCATCATCACTTTCTCATTCATGAGCAAATGTAATTGTTAGAAAGAGCCAACAGAATTATTATGCAATTATACAATAGCCATCATCACTTTCTCATTCATGAGCAAATGTAATTGTTAGAAAGAGCCAACAGAATTATTATGCAATTATACAATAGCTCAAGTAGCTTAAATAACTCAAGTGTATGCAACTTATAAAAATTATCTACTGAAATGAGCTTGTGTGTGCAAATTCTAAAAAATTACCTGTCATGCTCAATTTACACAGAAAAGCCAGTGTAACCATGTGTTTCTTTGTTGATAACAGAAGTATTAAACCTCTCTAGAACAATCCAGAAACAGGCTGCTCTTTAGGGAACAAACTATATTTCATTTACAGAGAAGTGGAATTTTTTCTCAAAATAACTACCAAGATTAAAGATTACAGGAAAGATGCAAGGGTGTATTTACACTTAGGTGAGTTTTCTTACTATTTCTTCAATTAATAGTTCTTATTCAAGAAAGCTGTGCCTGGGAGTGCAACTCTTTCAAGAACGGGGTCACAATTTCTATCATGGCAAAAGTATTCCACTAGTTTCAGGTCTTGGTTCTGCCAACAAACCAGAGAAAAACATTCCAAACAGAGCATCCAAAGGGCACTATGTGTATTTTTGTCATTTTTCTTTATGTTTTTCTCCAAATGTAGTAATGTATTCTTCATAATATAATCTTTGTAATGTATTGAAATACATTTATTCTTACTTTTCTCTCACATCTTTTCTGGTGCCTGGTTTGATTGCATGGGGAGAAATAGTTGATGTTGCATTCCTCTAAGGGTGGGAACATCAGCAAGTCCTGACTCCTCTTAGAGCATCATGCCATTACAGAGGTTGGGAAGTCATAGAGAATCTGGTGGAAATATCTCAAGTGAACCAAAATGGTTTTGTTACTACAGGCAACTTGGGTGCCAGATGTGGAGAAAGAAATTTCTTAATGAGTATGGGTAAATGTCTATCTCTAGGGAGAGAGGGTCTGATAATCTGGCATTGTCTTAGATCGTGCTGTTCATACTCTGCGTAAGACTGGTAAGTTAATGAGCAGGCATACATTTTTCAGAGAAAAGAAACCAAGAAAAAGTGGATTAAAAAAAAAGGTTTTCTTTTCTCTTGTAGTGTTGGACCCTTCTAACTCTCCATAAATATTCAGACATGTTCTCTCACTTTTGCTTGTGAAGGATGGTATTGTGGAGACTGTAAAACACAAGCTTTCTTCAGGAAACAGAAAAGGAGTGATTGTTTTCTGAAAAGAGAAATCAGAGTATTCATGTAGCTTTCTCTGAGGCTCGGAAAGGCCTAGAAGTGACCTAGGTGGGTGTTTTAATGATGTGAAAATTGTTTATGGGAACCTCAGGACCTCCCTGAGGAGTGAAAAGATCCAAGAATGGACTAACAGGTGGAAGAGTAATTTGCAGTTTGTCCTGGTTTTGATGTTCACATAGCACTGGGGAGATGAAGAGAGGTCTAACATGAACCCTTATAACATCTCCTTAGTAAAGATATCCTTCAGAGCAGTGAGAGGACGTTTTGGTAGTTGTACTTCACTCTTCTCATATGAGGATCACACAAAGGCTTTCAACTCTGTCCCTTTCAGCAGTTTTGCTGTAGTCTTGCCTTTCACATTTGGCACATAAAACATATGTGGGGATGTAAACTGAATTCACAAAAATCTGTAAAGAACCAAGTTTCCTTTTGAGCAAGCAGAATGCCAAGCCAGCATTTCTTATGTGGTTTCTCTTCAAAATTGCTAGAGTTTTTAACAGAAACTGAATACAATATGCTTAAATTTACTGTTTGTAGAGTGCTTTTGTCATCTTGGATTCTCTACACATTCCTTTTCTCAAGGGAATGAGACCAGGAATTTTTTTTACTTTATGACAATTTTGTACACCTCTATCCAGTATTAAAATGGATGATGAAAACCAACCAACCAACCGACCGACCAACCAACCAACCAACCAAAAACAACAAACAGAAAAGCCCACAAACCCCTCAAACAAACAAACAACAAACTCACTCCCCTCCCCACAAAAAAACAAACCCCAAAGCAAGCTAATACTTGTTTTAAAGCAAATACATTTCATCGGTTATATTCTGAATGGAAGCTAAAAACCATAAAAGTAATGATCTTTTTCAAAAGAAGTAAGAAATGCTCTAAGTTAAGAAAACAATATTGTTGTTCTTGTGTACTTAGACTTCTATATGAGCAGTAATTAAAAGAGACAATATATTTTTTGTTTAAAAAAGCTATTTATTTCCAACTTCTATGTGTGGCAGTCAAGCAAAAAGGATTGTCACCTTTTTACAAATTTAAAACATTGTTTCATATGCATCCAGCTTTTGTTTAAATGCCAACCCTTCTCCTCAAGTGCTGCATCATTATTTTCTGAACAAAAGTGTGTTGATCAAGTTCCTGAATAAAATTGTGTCCTGTTTCCGTGTAATTATCATATTAATTTCCACTTATTACTTTCAGAATGCACTAAATGGAAAAGTTGAATAAAAGTTTAAGTGAAACTTTGTTCTTTTATAATGTCTTATGACAGACATCTATACTGTATTGTAGAGAGAAATTAGCAGATAGTCTATAAGGTGATGAAAGCTGTCTGATTTTCCTGTTTTTTTCCTCCAGGTTTAGGTTTGTTTTGAGTTGTTTTTTTAACCAGGAAAGTAAATGAAAATAAATTATTCCATAATGCAATAGAACTCTCATTTTGAATAGTGCCAATAAAGCAGAATTATTTCCGACCACCGTAGGTTAGCTGGAGTATACTTGTACTATCTGAACTCCAGTGTTGCCCATTTAAAGTAACCAGAAACAGTGAAGGATACATGTTGTTAATACTTACCCGATATTTTACTGTCTTAAGTTAACAAGTGGTTTCTCTGCAAAATTTCATTCTCCAATTTGACAAGCAGGTGCTAAATTTTAGCTATGTACACCTAGAACTGGATTTTATAGCTTGAAGCTATACAGCTCATGGTAAGAATAACTGGTGCAGATGAAAAATTGAAGGTCATCCTTTATGCCCACTGAAACTTGCAAATAGTTTCAGAACTGCAAGATTAGTCATGTCTATCTGTAGTGATTATACAATTGCACCTAGGAACTGAAAAATAACCAGATACAATAGTACTTGAATTGTGATTTTTAATTATTAGTACTTCTTATTTTCAATGATTTTGGGGAGGAAATTCAACGTATCAAGTATTTTGCTTCACATTTTTTCTCCTGCAGATAAGCTGTTTTGCTCCATTCTCAGGATCTCAGATAGGAAGAGTAACTTTATTTACTAAGGTTGCTTTTTTTTTTAAAAAAAAAGGTTTTGTCATTTTCTAAGTAGTGTTATGTGCAGTTAGAGTTTCACTAGGTGAAAGGAAAAGCTGATCATTATTACTTTGTAATGTGCTTTAATAACCACATACAGTAGCTATATCAAATGACACTTTATAGTACTGATGCTAAAACTCTGACTTACTGAGAAACTTTTACAGCCCACAAACTAAGAAAACATGGCAGGTTTTGCTGAAGTCTCATGGTGCTGTGTTGTTCAATTAATGTTGCTCTTAACATACTGTCCTTTATCAGCACAAATATATCAATACACACATAAGTTGCTTCTTGACAAAGTCATCCTAAAAGGCTCATGGTGTAATGCATTACAAGATTTCCATTTTCAAGTTTTACAGTAGACTCCTTCAGGTGTATACAAATCACAAGGGGACTGTTGGTTAAAAACACTTGCCATCTGACAGCTCCAGGCAGGGAGGAGGATCAGCCACAGCGTGTCCAGATCACCTGGCAGAGCCTGAGCTTAGATGGGACTCCTGAGCTAATGGACAGGGGATGTGGGAGAAGTCCCCGGGTGAGGCCAATCACGGCTATTAGGCCCTCTCAGAGCACTTAGGGTGCTGGCAAAGGCATCCTCTCCTTCTCCTGAGCCAAAGCTGTGTGTTAGCACATGAGCTTGGCCCAGGTGTGCTGCAGAAGACAAGGTGTGTAACCGCTGTGGTGCTCACAGGCTAACAGCCAACGCACTTGCAAAGTACAAGTGTTTCTAACAGTCTAGGTGTGTGCAGCATTGCCCCAAGAATCTCCATAAACTCAACAAGCAGCTCAGCTTCCGTAGATAAATGTCTTTTACACACTCAGAGTTCGAGAAACCTCAAAGGTTTTCACTTTATGTCACAGTGACATTGGAGATGTAGAATGGGCCTTCACAGACTTTCTTCCTTCCTGCATTCTGCTATGCAGTGAACCCATAACAGGAGTGATTCCAGGCACTGCATCCCGGTGCACTTCTGAGCTCAGTACACGCAAACGGTGTCCAGGCCTCTTGGGCTCACTCCCTGTGACTACGGGAATATTTGTTTGTTGTTGAAAACAACAGATGAAGTTTACTTTAGCCCTTTGTGTCCTAAAATATGTGTTCTTGTCCCTACTTACATCAAATAGTTGTATTTTCTTTTGAAATGGCTTTTGTGCTAACTAGTGCAAGCTGACAAACCTAATTTCAGTTCCATGAAAAATTTCAAGATTTGGAAATGTTTTTCATCCCACATTGGGACAAAATGTCTAGATGATACTCGTGTGAAGAACTAAAACTCCACTAAAATCCCCAAATATTTTGCTTTCAAGACAGTGCGTCAGAATAATATATTCCAAACCGTTGGATGCTTAAATTCAAGTTCTTAAATTTTTAGTGGCAAGACATAGATAGCAGATCCTCACTGCTTCTATTGTCTGGGACAACACTCCTGTTTTAAGAAAGTAGTTTTTTTGTAAATTGAAATTCCAGTTTATTCTGAATTCTGAAATTAAATTTGAGAGGATTCTGTGGCAATGGTTTTATCTGTTATGGGCAATTCATGACTCCAGATGTTCCTCCTGATGCTACGCAAAGAATATCAGTTCATTCTCATCACACAGATTTTTAGTCCCATGTAAACTAGACAAGGCAATGCCTTCCTGTAAAGTCAGAGGCCTGAAAGTGTGGTAATGGTGAATCATTGCTCATTTTTCTAGATCTTGTCTCATTATTTATGAATTCTGCTATATACAGTGAATCACATTGTCTCTGATATATGTACAAATTCTATCAATAGCAATGAGAACTGCACATTCCCCTGTCAAACAGTGTTTCTCTTTCACTATCTTTTCATAACTTTTCATGTGGCATAGTTTAGTTAATTTTAGGCCTTTCTTTATTGTTAAATGTTCGGTTTATTATTCTAGTTCATTTTAAACCAGACTCTTCTTGTATTTAAAGTATTTTTTTTCTCCTTATCATATGTGAGAGTCTATTTGGCATTCTGGATTAGGAATATTTTTCTTACAATATTTTCTCCATCCCATAGTGGGTTGTTACAATCTAGACGTTTTGACATTTATTTTATTTTATGAGCAGAGCTTTGAAATGTTGAGTTTTATTTTGTTTTGACCCTTTTGCCTGGAGAATTACGTGAGCACTGTAAAAAGATACAAGAAAAATATTTGGTCACATTTTTACCCTATCACTTCTGACGATATCTGTCTTAAGCTAAACAGGGTGTCAGTATTTTAAGCCAAAGTCTACCCATCAGTGTGCAGGCAACCTTTTCATTGCAGTGGGAGAAGTATATGCATATTGAAAGGACATGGCATAATCGTATGTATAACTCATCTTCTTTTATAACATAGTTTCTTTTTGGCTGGCTGAGATAATTTTTAAATCCAAAGAAAGGAAAAGTGATATTTTAAGAAACTTACTGTCTTTAAGAAACTCTTCTTTTGAGTAATATGATAATTATTAAAAATTGGCAATATCTGGATCCTTACACTCTCCACCGAAGGCGTCTTAGGAATTTAAGAGTGACAATCCTGAGGTGCTAACAATACCATATAGGCTCTTTAAAACCAACTGCTGATGAAAAGTAGAAAATATGAACTACCATAAACATCAAGCAATTACTTCTACAGAAATCCATTGGTTTTTGGATGTTACAAGGGCAGCTGCAGCCATGAGCTAAATGAGACCTGCTCAGAGGGTGTTAGAGCAGTTTCATGATCTCATTAGCAGAGGCTCTTGGTGTAGGACCCTGGTGAGGTGCAGAAGATTTCTTCACCAGAGGGGCTATCCAGCATTGGAGGAGGCTGCCCAGGGAACTAGTTGTTTGATTCTCCATCCCCGGAGGTATTTAAGAGACCTGTGGATGAGGTGCTTAGGGACGTGGTTAGTGGTGGAATTGGCAGTGTTGGGTTAATGGTTGGACTCAATGGTTTTAGAGGTCCTTTCCAAAGCAAGGATTCTATGATTCTATGCCTGTGCTGGGCTTCCAGTTACTGTGGATGTGATGTGGGTGTGTGGTGATGGCTTCAACAACTGATCAATGCTTATGGGGTGCTTTGCCAGGCTTGTTTTGCAAGAAGGGACACAACCAATGAGGGTGATGGAGCAGTTTCATCGTGGAGAGCCAGTTGCCTGTGCTTGGCTCCCAGCTGCTGTGAGGGCAGTGCAGAGATGGGGAGATTGAGTTCATGAGCACACTGCTGTTAGGACATGTTCAAGTGGACATCTAGCCTCATGAGGAGGTACCCCACACTGCAGCCAGGCTAATTCTGTAACAGCAAGGTTCTTTCAGGAACACAATAACTAGGAGCTACAAAGAGGGACTTGGCATTCAGAGTGGCAATTCATGGGATTGGGAACATGCCATGGAGCTGGGGTGTATCTTGGGCTCTTCCAGTGCTTGCAGCTTGATGTGCTGCTTTGGATTTCATTTCTAGATCTTCTGGGATGTTTTTTTCTGGTGTCCTCAGTTCCAGACTACTGCTGGGAAAGATTGATCTGGTTAAAGATTCAAGTGTCCATTCAGCTCATGTTCTCAATCACAGAGCACAAGTCCCAAGGCAGAAGCATAGGTCTCAGAAGCAGAAGTTTGCTCAGAAAGGCGCATGGAAGGGGGCCAGAAATCTGCAGAAGGCCATGTGGGACTCAGCAGCAGCAGTGTTGCACCACAGGGCACAGGTCCCAGCACCAAGTAGAGTAACCACTCCTGGCACTGCAGAAGCCTCTATTTGAGTCACAGCTCCAGTGGGAGGATAAAGCTTTTCAGGTCCCAGACTGCAGAGCACAGCTGGTGCATCTCCCCAAGGCTGGAGCAAGAGAAAAGTGTCCTTGCCTGCCCAAGGTGTGTACTAAATAGGGAAATGTTTCATCAAGACAGGGAGCTGTGGGAGCAAGGGGACAAACTGCACAGCAGCAGGCAGAATAAATGGCATCTTCATAGACATCCTGCAGATCCAAAACCTGAACCTGTAACTTCACAGAGGGATGTCAGCTGGAGACCACAGTCAGTTATGGGAGTCAAATGGAAAGCCCCAGCCTGGGAAAGACAGGAGTCTGGTGCCTCCTAGTGAGGGGAGGATAGCTGACCTGCAGTTGCAGGACTGGTTCAGTGTGCTGGTTGCAGGCAAGGTTAGAGACAGACATCCCTGAGGAAGAAACACAGCTTTGTTTTTGTTGGTGAGCCATGCATTAGCACCGAGGGGAAGCCATGACCAACAGTAGCACAGAACTCACCTCTAGGGGTACAGAAGGCTTGATATGTTTATCCAGCTTGCTGTCTAACAAGTCCAGTGCTTGCTGGGAGCTCAGATCCAGCAGGCTGCAAAGAAACTCCCAAGGCTTGACTGACCCATGTGCTATTTCTCTTGCTGCTTAAGTATATTGGCAGCACTAACAAATCTGGAGCAGGAGCCTTGAACATATCAGGAGTGATTGGACAGCTATGGGAATGAGGGCCAAAGTTATGGAGACCTAGGTGATGTTATGCTGAGCCTTGCCAGTGCAGAGGAAAGGCTTGGAGGGACAGATGGATTGCATGGGTCAATGTCTGGTTGCACAGCTGATATCATTGACAGGAATTTGGATTTTATGAGCATAATACCTGTTTTGGACAGTAGGAATTACTAGACAGAGATAGTGAAAGCAAAAAAGGCCACGGGAGTATTGTCAGACAGCAAGCTGCACATGAGCCAGCAGCATGCCCTGGCAGAAAAGAAAAACAACAGCTTCCTGAGCTATTCTAACAGGATCAAGAGAAGTAACTAGCCTTCTTTACTCAGTACTTATGAGATCTCTAGTCATGAAATGAAATCTGGAAGCCTATGTCCAGTTTCAGGACCCTCCATTTTAGGAAAAACATTAATAAACCTGAGCAAGATCAGCAGAAGGCAACCCAGGTGGTCAGGAGGCTAAAGCACTTGCTTTGCAGAGAGGCTGAAGGAGCTGGGCTTGTTCAGTCTGCGAGAGAAAGCTTTGGGGAGACCAAACAGCCTTGCCCTTGCCAGGATCAATTTATTATGGAAAAGCAGACAGATCCTTTCACAGTGCTGCATGGTGACAGAAGGTATAAGCTGAAGCAAAAGAGGTTCAGAGAGGATATAAGAAAAAACTTTTTTACCATGAGGACAATCAAACACTGGCATTATTTGCGCAGTGGGGCTGTGTCTTCTCCAAGGCCTGGATAGATAAAGCCCTAAGAAACCTTGTCTGACCTTACAGCTGATCCTGATCGAGCAGAAGATTGGACTAGAAATCTCCTGAGGTCCATTCCAGCCTGGGTTATCTTGTCATAATATAAATATGCTATGAGCCAATGGAAATTAAAAATAATGAGCCAGTAAACTCACTGATCAACACCAAAGTATTTACACATTGTATTAGCTTTCCCTTAAAAGCTTGTTGCAGAGTTCACCAAAAAAGAAGGTATTGGCTGTTGAGATTCAGCCTGGAGGCTTGGCTTTTACAGCAGGGAAGGGGTATTCACTCTGAATTGATGGATTATGCACAGCAATAGGTGAAAACTGTATGTGTCTTCCAATTTACCGAGTCTGCTAGGCTTCCATCAAGGATGAGAGAGGGATAGGTAAAAGGGCTAGCATTTTAAATGGCCTGTTGTAGCTACATTGGTATTTCTCTGCTAGAAACCCTTCCCTCTGTGTACAGGAAACCAGTTTAAATGAACATTAAATTGAGAAATACAGACGGCTTGAAAAATAGTGGAGGAGAGCAGCATATTCTGCATAATTCATGAATTTGATAAAGGTGCCAGAAAGACAACTGTGATAACTTATATGAATGTATTCATTAAATTAAGAATTTGGGTAAAAACATGTATGTGTTTACACAAATATTAATATTAATATGCCTTATTAATATTATCATGCCAAGTGGTGCATTCAAATAAACATACACAAGTAATGGCACTTGTACACTTTCTAAAATTTGATCTGTTGATTTGAAAGCATTTTGCTAAGAGTTAAAAATATTGTGCTCTGTTTAACTTGCAGGGAAACTGTGGCACACTGAAGTGATTTGTTGAAGGTGTCTTGGCACAGGATTTTCTGAGCCTCAAACCTGTGTTCTGTTAAACTGTAAGGAGAAAGCAGATTGAATCTTTGACCTGAAGTGATCACCAAGCCAGTAGTTTTACAGTATATTGTAATATAATAAGTTGTGTTTTTATTCAATGATACTGGCACCCGTTAAATATGGAAGTTGAGCAATAACTGCATTAAGCATTTGACACTGTCTTAAAATGAGTTATCCATTCATCTGACGAGTGTCATACTGACCTGTTTACATATTTCTTACAAAACGATTCTCTATGATTTGCAACAGCTTAAAAACATGAAATTTTGGACAAATATCACAAAGGATGCCAAGTCTTTGACAGGCTGTTTAGCAAAACAGTATTTTCCTTCATATTCTCACTCTCTCATCTACAGTCATACTGTCCCTGTACATGTGGCTAGACATTTCCTATGGGAAAACTTTTTGTTTAATATGGCATGTCCACAAGCTCTCCCCCACGTTCAACTCGTTGGAATGGAGCAGGGGATACTCCATCTTTTTTACTGTCCTCAACCTTTTTTAATCTGGATGCTTAAATCTGTGACATTCATTGTTTTGGGTGAAAATTGTGTTAGTTCCCTTTGACGTTATCAAATTCTCTTTGTAGTGTTATTCTCAGGAGTCTCTTCTGAACAATATCAAATATTGATTTTTATGGATAGTCCATGTACCTGCAACCACCGAAATGGGTTTTCACCTGCCATCAGAGCAGCTTTCACTGGTGACAAGCAGTGACTTTCTTGGGCCAAGGATGACTTTCCCCTACATTTCTGTAGCTATCTCTGTCATGGTACAGTAAAGCTGCACAGTAGCTTCTCTATCGTATTATATAACTGTGCCAACTCTGCTTCACCCATTCTGATCATGTCAGTTACATAAAACAAGGAGTGTGAAAAACTAAGTGATACAACTCAAACATCATGTACACAGCAATTTACAGTTGTTTATTTCAAAAGCAGTTACTTGTCTATCAAAAAAAAAAAAAAAAAAGGAAAACATATACACCTTTTCCCTACAATAATTATTTCCTAATGCTGAAATGTCTGAAGAAATAAAATATAAGTACTGTGGCCAAATTTTAATTTTCTTATGCTCTCAGCTAGAGAGGATTGTTGGACTAAAGGACTGACTTGACTTCTTATTTTCCAACTTTGCTACATCAAAATAAGTGACTAATAGCCAGAATTGACAATAAGCATTTAGTCAAAACTCTGAACCAAACAGAATTAGTTTTAGCTGTCAGCAGAGCACCAAAGAGGACACATCTTTCTGTGTATCTTATTCAACTAGTGTACACTTAAACAAATTGGAAAAAAAATATTGTAAAGCTATAAAGACACTAAAGGCTTGTGCTTTGACATAGTTTTTCAGTTGCCATTACAGGCAGGACATGTTGATTTTCTATTTAATTGTGGGTTCAGTTACAAGCTTTGGTTTCAGATTTCCCTCTTGGTCACTTAGTTCAGTTCCTATGAAGACCAGCAGAAGGGTGTTCACATAGTAAATATTTTTGCAAAATGTCCTTTCCAAATTTCTCTCACTGTTTTAGTGGCATACTTTGGGGCCCTTCTGCTATTTTTAAGGAGGCCTGAAAGGATGGAATTTGAGAACCACAAAGACTCTCTGGGATGGCTCAATCAAAAGAGACTTGAAAACATGGGGAAGGCAAAACTCCTGACTTATTGTCGTGGTGAAGAGCTGAAGGGCCCCCAAAGGAAGTAGCTCCCATGTGGATGAGGTGAGTGCTCTTTGGTGCACAAACCCTCTGAAGACCACTGCTCATCCCTTTTGTGTTCTTTCCATCCTCCCTGTGCTGGAGTTGGGCATCCAGGGAGTTCTGCTATCTTCAGCACAGGCTTCATACACCAAACCATGACCAAATTGCTCCTTATTGTTCCTCATTGTTCTTCCCTCCTATGCTGGAGCCAGCAGGACCAGAATTCCTTAAAGCCTAAAGTCTGTGGCACGACCCTGAAACCGCAGACCTATTCCGGCTAAATTTCTGGCTCATTCCTTCTCACCAGATCCTCAGTGTGCCTCTTCCAGCTGATGTGGCAGATTTCACCAGCTCTGTTAACACTTCACAATGTTTATGGAAGCTCCCAGTTCCAGAACAGAGGAGTGCTGATATAGAGGAAGATGAGGAAATATTTATAAAAGCTATTGAATGAAATGAAAACTCCTTTGCTTCTCTCAACTGTTTTAACAGGGATTACTAATAAAGACTCAATGAAAACTGTCTCTAGTATTTGCTGTTGTATTATACTTCTGAAAGAGTAAATAATAACAATTCTGTACAGAATCTGCTATTTACTTCAAAATGCAGGTCAAACTCAGCAAACCAAGCTGCCAAGTGACAAATTTCTCTTTGACACCATATGTTCCAGCTCCTCTTGAAAAAAGTATCTATCAAAAGTGATGACTCTAAGTGAATACCTTGTCAGTCAGAATGCAGTATGATGCTTTGTGTCAACACACAGGAGTGGGGGAGAAGAGGGAAGTTCCTCAGGATGAGAATGGGCATTGTGTGCTTGGACAGATAGGGAGGTCAGCTTTTTTCACTTCATAGGGGCAATACAGCACATCCCTCCAGGAAATTATACTCACTACTAAATTAGTTACTCCTGCATTGTAGAATGTTCTGGGAAATGTAGAGCTGCTGTAGCATCTCTTGTGATATTGACTTCCATTTTCAGTGCAGGCAGCAGCACTATTTCTATATGTGTTCTGCTGTAGTGAACCATACACTTCTGAAAAATAGCTCTAGACTATACAGACTAGGATGTGCTTTTCCTTGGATTGTTCCTAGAACCATTGTTTAAAAATTGGATTATCGTTCTTTGCAAGTTTTTTTGCTCTGATGGGTCTTCCTGGATTCACTGGGTAGTCTCTAGAACAGCAGCTCCTCAATCTAAATTATGGTATATTATCAGTACAACTTAAGGGATAATCATTCTGCTTCACTCAAGAATTCAGGATTTCAAAATCTGACTTCACGTCAAATTAGGCAAAAGCCAAGTATTCTGAAATTTTTAGAAAGAAAAAGAGAAGTAAGACATATTGGTCAAAAGATTTTAACAGTAGTATTTGCACTGGAAGTAATTTTAATAACAAAAATTTGATCAGATTTGTCATCTTTAAACAGAAAACCCATGTTTTACTTCAGGAATATGCTTGAGGAATATTTTGAGGCTCTCAGAACTGCTGTTTCTTATAGAAAGTTTGCATAAAGCAAACATGGGTTTGAAAACATTTTGAAATATTATGAAAAAGTATTTTTCTTATGAAATATGTTTGTTAAGGTGTATTCTCTTTGTTTGTTCACTAGACCTTCTATGAACTATGACAAAAATAGAAAAAATTGTAAGGCTTCCTTCTGGAAGCTTGAACAGAAAATGTGAAGCAGAACCTCAGCTGAAGTAGAAGCTTTATTGAAGTGTGCCCTCAGAATTCCAGTAGTCCCTGATTAGTGTTTTAAACTTTGTGCATCTGGAATAGCAGGAAGGCATCATTCCTGCAGCATTCAGTTAGATAGGGATTTTAATTAGGCTGTTCTGTATGTTTGAACACGTGCCATCTAATCATGGGCACAAAGCTTAAAGTGTGACTTTGACTTCCGTATGGGCATCCTATGTGGTGTAGGCAGAGCATCTAAGTTATATTGTGGTCAGTATTGCAAATGGTCAGAAGTTTAAGCTTAAATTTTCAGGATTTACTCTTTAAAAGTTCCCATGAGCTAATTAAGGCCACAGCTAAAATAATATTTTACATCTCAAAGTAAAAAATTTCCCTGCACAACACAGTAAGTATGCAGTGGCACAAGGTGCCTCTACTGAAAAATTAGAGGAAATGAAGACGTATAAGGTATTTTGGTTCCTAGAAATACAAACCCTTTAAAAAATATATACAACTTTTGGTAGCCCTAAAAATATGTAGTATGTACTTTTTCAGTCATACATGGACATTTTCCTATTATCTGAATTTAAAGCTGGTTTGCATCAAACCTAGAATTCACCTCTCTTAGCTGCCTGCAGTAACTTCTTAGTAGGGTTGTGTGCGGTGTGTGTGCTTAAGAAAACAACATTAGGCTGTGCTATCTGATCTTAACATGCTGTACTGTTGTGGTGAATTTCTTAATGCACCAGGGTGTCCATCAGGCCCCAGATACAACCACAAAGCCAAGCCAGTGACGCAAATCAGCAGCTGATATAAACAAGTTGACACAAACCAGAAACTGAGCTAGCAGTAAACCTCCAGAGATGCTTCTTTTTTCTCTTCTCTTTTTTTTCCTTCTGTTTTTTTCTGAGATTTTTTTTTAGTAAAGCAAAACATTTCTCAGCAACTGAAATCCTTTTGCATTTGTCTCCAGTTTCACAACTAGCCTAAATTTGGCTCTGTAGTGTGCAAGTTTATGAGAAAGAATGTGATGCAGCCTGCTTGTAATTAGTTTATAGACAGACCGCGTGTCCTAGACTTAGTATGTTTGGTGATTTTTGAAAACACCCCAATGACATATTTTCCAATTTATATGCCATCTAGTAATTCATTAGAATATTCACAGAAGAGACCACAGTGCTTTATCTAGGTTATATAAGTTTTTCTTCACCTTTTTACTATAAATTAGTAAGTGCGTATAATCCCATTCTTTATAGTTAGAAATTTCTCTCTCAGTTTCTTTCTCTCCAAACTGTATCCTTCTTTTAAGGTTATATTTAGCACTTTATTGTTACTATTTACTTCCCACTCCTAAGCACAAGCATCATCTCCCCTGGATTTACACTAGGCATCCTTTGCCACTGTATTTAGTGCGGTAATGTGTTGTGTTAGTAGCATTATGTGTGAATACAGTTTTGAGTCGCAGAAGTGCTTTGTTCCATGAGTCTCCTTGTCCTGCTTTCCTCCTCCACCCAGGGAAGTAGGGTCTTCCAGCCCAGGGACAGGTTTTTCTGCAGGCAAGCTCTGCAGCTGCAGTGTTGCAAGCCCCTCACCTGGCAGACACAGCCAAACCAGCTGGAGCACAGGGGAATGTGGTCAGAACTATCCACCTCCTCTCTTTTCCCAGAATAATTACTGTTTATTCTGCTGTGTATTTTTATAAAGTCATTCAGGCATCTTATTCTATATAAATAAATCATTATTAAACGTGATTATAACACTATTTTCCACCATTTTGTGACTGTACTAAGTAAATTCCCTCATGGAAAGCTGTGGTTTTATTCTACATATTTTTCTTCTGAAGGTGTAATACTCTGAACTTATTTTATTCATCTTCAAGTTTTGGTTTCTCTTAAAGAGTATGGGCCAAACAAAATAGAAGATGCAACTTTATCCTAAAGGCTGATAGTATTTAAAGTCATGGCAGAATAAGATGTATCAGAATTCCCCAGTTTAGTTCTGACTGACACTCTTGTTTTAAATTCCATCAGTTTAATTGATTAGCCTTTGTTTACAAATTAGAATAATTGTATTTACAAAGCTTAAAGGCTGTAGGTATATTAAATAGGTAGTATTCATTACCAAAAATTCTTTTCATGAATGAAAATGATGTCTGTTAACATATAAATTGCAATGGAAATTAATGCTTTTGTCCTGCTAGGGAAATGTATATATGACCTTGCTAATGTGCTTCATCATGTTACAGATCTGTTCCTATTAAAGGGATAATAATTAGGATGTAAAAGGTCTGTTACTCAGAGCTTCTGTATCACGTATCCAGGCCTGCTGGAAAATACAAGAAAAGTTGTCAGTCAGGCCTCCTGGAAGTGAATGTCTTCTTTTTCATAGTCCAAATAATACTGTAACAGGCAATTGCTTCCATGTGTGGCACACACATGTTCAAAAAAGCAGGACATTTTTTGCATCTATTAATAGAGAGATGTCATCTACTGGATACTAAAATTTACGGAAGGGTTCCCAAACTTAGTTAGGAAATGCTGGCTGTTTTTGCAATTATGACCTTTTGCAAAATTGCTTTTAATATTTTCCCATAAAATTTAGGCTTCTGACAGAAAGTGGGTTGATATACAAAAGATAAGGAAACAGCAGTTCATATATCTTTTTTCTTATGACTTGTATCCACTAAATAAATTACAAATGATAATGCCTACATTTTTTTTCTCTTCTGTCATTATTGTCCCTTGATCACAATGTAATACAGAAGATGATGATAAATAGATATCTTTAGAGGCAAAAATGTGGAGTCTGGAGAGGCCCTGCAGACCAAGACTGATATTTTTTTTTCTTTGCCATCCAAATTTGTGGTTTTATTATCCATTTTAAAAGGACACCCCCCCCCCCCAAAAAAA